>JACJUY010004108.1:2500-75884 GCA_014220935.1 Platorchestia sp. MABIK | reverse complement strand
GCTCCAGGGGTTGTGTTGCTCCAGGGGTTGTGTTGCTCCAGGGGTTGTGTTGCTCCAGTGTTTGTGTTGCTCCAGTGTTTGTGTTGCTCCAGTGTTTGTGTTGCTCCAGTGTTTATTACTTGTACTTTTTTAATTTTATAACTCCAATGCTACCGCATTAGAGGAGTTCATCGTAGGTGATTTGACCTATGCTTGAGATTCCCTGAACACGTTGTCATTGGGAACAACTCCCACGCGGAAGTTCTTGATGTTTTTCGGGACATCCCACACGGATCAGTTTTGGGACCTCACCTTATTTTGATATTCTTCAATAATAATGTTGAATGTACTTCAGGATTTAAAATTAGGTTTTTGCAACAACGAAAGTACTCGTATCTTTTACCATTTCTAGTGAAAACTTCAGTAGAATGGCGAACGTAATAAATGGGTGGTTAGAAAATTTTTCCGTGGAAAAGTAAAGCAATTAAAATACGTATCAATGTCGACAGAGTCAACTGTGTCTCATTCTGCCGTAACCAAATATATCTTTCACTTGCCGAAATCGGCGATGGTAAAATTGAGGAAACAGATTAATCCAAATTCTTTAGAACTGTCATCGATAAGAACCTGTAAATTATCTAAATCGATTGAAATTCCCAATGAATTAAAAGTGCTGAGCCCTTAAAGCTCTAAAAAATTATGCAGATCATTCGTTCACGCATTTCAACAACAAGGAATGGAAATAAGGCATGGGACTGATGAAAAAAATCCTTTTTACAAAATAATAAAGATCTTGAAGCAATAATGACCTAGGTGTACAATTACCACGCAAAAGATCAATTCAAATACATAGAAGTACTTATGCTCTCAGATCTTTATCGTTTTCCTGTGTAATTTCATGTATACAACTTTAAATGATGAGGGCGATAGAGCAATGGAGCAGCTAGTATTTTCCCAAATTGGCTTCACTGTCGTTTAACAAGAAACCGAAGGCTAAACATACTATCTTACTCTGACAAAACAGATCTCAATACAATTTCCGGTGCATTACATTAAAGTTTGAAACTCGATGGTGTCTAACTTCCGTAGAAGAAACTGCTACGCAGCATTCAAAAAATCTTCGATGTCATTTTTTATCCTCAAGTTCACCAGCTGTAAAGAAATCAAGCCGGTAAGAAATATAGGTCTTCTCTTTATTCGGTAATTTGAAGTGATTGGCTTATTGTTCTGAAATTAAAGCAATTCAAAATTCATTTTTGAACATGCAGTTCTCGCTGCCATCATTAAATAATATGATAAATAAAATTAAGCTCATTTTGTTTCCTCTCTTTAAGCAACTTTCGTCAGTCTAGCCCCGAACGTAAAAAGTTAAATTTTCTAAATCAAAGGAAATTGTGAACGCAGAATAGGGTTTCCTTTACTGAATGACCTAAAAATCCCTGAGCTCATATGCATGTGCAAGTATTTATATCTCAACTTGTTAATTGCAATAGTCTAAAGTACTGATTTGACTGATCTGTTGCTTGAGGAAATTGTCTAAATTATTTGAAATCGTTTCGAATGTTAAAACACCTGCGTAATGTTACCAAATAGAGTGATAACTTTCAGATTGTATTAATTTTATTCTCGGAATCGTTCCTCACAAATATCTTCTTTAAGTTCAGAAAAATTTATTTGTTCGTTTTGGAATTCAAAAATTACACAATTACATGGTAGGTAATTAGGTTTCAAGTGATTCAGTCACAAACTTCATAGATTTTAAAGTGTATTTGTCTAATGCCATGCATGTAAAATATGTTCAACCAGGTACCTAAGTAGAAAAAATTCATCTGAATTGTAGCTTTACTGCGCAAATTTTTCAATGTTAAAATCCAATAGAATTACCCTGAAGTAATTTTAATTCACTTTTTGTAAATGTTTTGTTAAACGACCTACTCGTTACTTCTCCATACTTACTTGGTAACATGAATTCATGCTCTTGAAACAGAAGGTATCTCAATTTACATATTTCAAGCCTAAAGCATTTCATCGTTGTCTGCTCACGTGAGCCATGGACAAAGATTTTAAAGTTGACTATCTGACACAACCCTTTCCTCCCCAGAGCCTGTCAGCACTGCTGGTGGCTGTTTGCTTGCAGTTCTTCCTCGAGTATGGAGGTTATTACGGGTTCTGCTCCATACAGGCCCTCTTCACCTTCATTGGTGAGTAATTTCCTTCTCTTGATTTTTCTTTCTGAATTTCAAGACAATTTAAGTTTCTTCTACGTAAAGAATAAGTTCCGTGAGTCGGCTAATTATTGATCAGAGGATTCATGTTTTCATTTTAATTTTTTTTCTGTTTTAACGTTTGCAAACGTTGAGCACATTACCACCTTACATAGATCTAAAGCACAAACCATGGGCGATTTTGTCCCAATTTCGACCCAGCGCTTAATGCACCTGGTTGCCAATCGTGAATAGGGTTCATGTTCTAGGATAAAAAAAGAACATACGATCCTTTGCTCGTGTCTATTTCTACCATAGTTGACTGACGTGTAAGTGAAATGTGGGCTTTAAATCTTTTTTGGATTGAACCTACTGCATTAAATCACTTCATTGTCCTCAAATACGGAAGTTAAAATTTAGCAGTTACTCGGTTATGCACGCGAAATATTCATGAAAACTTTTTTCTCTCAATTATCTCCCTAAATTTACTGAATGCATTCCGATGTACGTGAATTTTCCGAGACATTTTATTTGACAGGAAACTATTTTAAATGCTTAGAAAATTGTCTCCACAGGGGGATACACCTAGTGTATCTATGGGAATTAGTATACCCACGGGGAAAATGGGACATCTTGGACTGTAAGTTAAATAAATCTTCTTTTCATTGTATTAGAATTGTTTTTTGTTTTGTTAAAAAACATCTTTTTTTTTGCTCAATGCTGTTCTGTTTTTACAGCACCTGTGACTTTCTTCTGTAATTTCATGAATGAAACTTGTGAACAGTTAATATTTTTCCAAATAGCTGTCTTGTAACCTAACCTTCCTTCTCAACTTACTGTGTCTTCACACTGGGGATCATGTGTGGGAGCACACCTTGTGCGTATATATTCCGCGTTCCCTAACTCCAGAACTAAATGGTGCTTTCATTCCCCATCCCTTTTTAACACCCTTGTTGTGTTTAGGGAGGCTCAGTCTAACTTATAGTGTAAAAATTCAATAATTTCGAAGAATTTAGCTCCCAAACATTAGTACCTAAAATTTTTAAAATGAAAAAAATCCTCGCTGTTTGAAGATATCCTAGAAATCTTAAAAATTATCCTATCTGTGAGCAAAAATTAAAGTAGATTCATGTGCAATACTTCTTCATATCACACAACGTAGAATCGTATTTGCAATCTTCCAAGTATAAATATCTTTTTGGTAAAGATGTCACTACGCAACGAGGTTATTTTTGTTCATGATTCCAATCGAGAAACTATTTTTTTACTCTACTTCACCGTCATACGTTCTAACTTGTAGCTCATGAATCCCTTGCAGCCTTGTTGCTCACCATGGGATTTCCAGACCAGCGTCCAGAAGAGTGATGAACCACAGCAAAAAAAAAAAACCACAGCCGCAGAACCAAACTGGTCGGTGTGGCTCTCTGTACTGGTGTCGCTGAGGAATTTCACATAACCTAATTTTAGCAGGAGGCTCAGATTCAGAAGTTCTGCTTTCACTAAATGTATTTGATTTTAAAAAATGATTGAAATGTGCTAGCTATATTAGGATAATTGTGAAAAAGTTTAGAAATTTTTACTGTATGCGTTGAAGCATTTCCTTTAGCACAGCATAAGCCCTCATTGATTTTACAATTTTCACTTTCTTGTGTATTGAGCGATTCTATGAGTTCATATCGATGAACGGTATTTATGAGAGTAGTTCTGCTTCGTACTACAGTGCGTATTTTAAATATCGAATTTAAAATATATTCGTCAAAACATGAGCTTGATGTAGTTTCACAACGTCAGGGAAGTTTTACTCTATTTTTTTTAGTATGCAAACTTTTGAATACTTTAGATAAATGAATTTCCTTTAACACAATATATTGATTGTAAAAATATAAAATTATTTACAAATTTGTTGGCATTTTAAGGATGTGTGTGATACTGTAAAAATATGAATAAAATATTGAATTAAAAAGCTTTCGTATGCAATTCGAGTAATGTAGAATATTATGGAGTTGCAAACTCTAACAGCAGGAAAATAAATATAGGACCTTTGATCGATACAATACTTTATTTCACGTTTTTTCATATCAGCTACAAACATACACTTTCCAACACAGGTTAGCTTGTGCTCCGTAGCTGTCAACTCAACGCTGGGGGTCTAGAGCCATTAAAGTATAAGTAGGAATTATGCTGCCTAAAAGGTCTTCTCAACACAAACCTAAACGACCGTGAGATCGACAGTCGGTAACTCTAACGGCGATTTTTGTTCAGAACAAACGAGGAGCCTTTCAAACGTCGCCGGTCTCGAATAAACTCGTCGATTAAAGGTTCACAATACGAACATCACGAAGGACTTGCTAGAGGACACTCATATGCCAACAAATGTCTTTTCATATTTATATACGGAATGTTCTAATGCTATAACTCTCAGCTACGGTAACATAAGTCAACTGTTTAACCCCGTAACGCCTTCCAATGGTACGCTAACAGGAGGTCTTGTATAGGTTAAATGAGGCACTAACATAATTTTTTATCGTTAGACATCTTCAAAATATGACATCACACATGAAGCTTGAAAATTAGGCACTATAATTTCAGTGACAAATTTCTGCCCGCGTTAGTACGCCATGCATTGCTTACAACTTTGCTAATAATATCCCTAGTTTAGGCAGACAGAGGTATGGCTCGCATCACCTATCAACTTAAATGTTAGGCTTCTGTTTCTACGTAATTTCTTCTGTTGCCTATCTTGTGAAACCTAAAATGACGCCCGTGCAACGAATTTATTGAATTTCAGAAGATTTATTATAGACTGATTTAATAAAACTCTTGCAATGTTAACACTTTTAAATATGGCCCCTCGCATGACAACAATGTATAATTTCCATAGGGTTGAAGCACAGAAGTCGAAATCTACGCAACACGCTTGAAATAAAGAATAAATAATTCTAATATTATGTCGCACTGCGCATCAAATTAAATGGCGGTCAAGTTGACATCCTAAAGATTCATGTTTAAAATGAACAATTTGAAGGCTCTCTTTATATTTATATTAGACACATAAGCAGTTTACCAGCCATGCATGAATAGAATACTCATTTGAGAACTGCTTAAAAAAATAGACAATTACGCTTCATGGATTAGAAATTTGATAAATATATTGAACTACACTTAGCGTAGGGTATGTCCCACGAAAACATTCCAACATCAACGCTCTTATTAGGCTTTTCTATAGATTAATAAACGATCTATAGACACTTATCAATAGGAAACAGCAGGTTGAGTCAGCAGCACTCAGTTATCTACCGAGGCATCGTTGTGGTCGATAAGAAAGTGGGCCGTGTCAGTCAATATTGTCTGCAAAATTGGTCCTCAGCTCCGATTGCGAGAGAATGTCCTTCGAGAAGTGCCCACCCCATTTATGCTGAACAAATGTTGTCCGCTACATTCGCGTAATATGGGCTATGTGTTCAATTAATACGTCCACGCGTTCACAACAATGGTGGCACGCTGCATTTTTACAATTCTATCTGCTCATCTGAATTAAACAAGTTAAATAAGGTCGGGCCCTGAATCGAAGTTGAGAACAAGCCTACCTTTACGTTACAAGTTTTGTGAAGCCTTCTAAGTTACCAAAGAGTTTATAATAGATATTGAAGCTGCATCATTAGGTAAATGTAGGAGATAAATTTAGTGAAGCACTGTTTTCATATTCGCATACTGACAATAGAGGAAATGATAAGTAACTTTTTTTCATCAAGATTGAATTGAAGGTCCGCAATTGATTGCTGGAGAGAAATATTTTTCTCTCGAGCTAAGCCAAATTAAATTGGTTATTCGTCTCATCGAGCTATACAGTTTTGCAAAGAAAATTTACTGGATAAATCGCACAAACTCTTGATTACTTAATTCCAGGCCGTCATACCGCCAAGTTGTGTGGTTTACAATGATCTCACAAACACAAATCTATTGAACAAACGATGGATATTCATTACCCTAGTTTCGGCGTAAGGCAGTAAAGCTTGCCCAACACTAAACATCAAATCTACCTCGACAGATCGGAAACTGCATCAGACTATATTTTCATGAACCGGAATTATGGGTCTTGCGTGCCGCACACAATCTGAACATAGGGTCGAGAGTAAATACGCTTCCGTTAACGCGATGCATCTAAAGTTCTCTAGCGCACTGAAGCAATCAAACCGACGAACAAAGAGCTCCATTATGCGTGAGAACTACTCAAAAAAACTCAAGAAAATCGCGACATGGAAAGACACTCAAACTGACTAAGAACAAGGCTAGGAAAGGTCTATGGCCTCTATGAGAAGAATCGAGTTCACACTCGAGTAAGGGAGGGCGGGCTTTTTCTCTAAATTCAGGCATGCACATCTTAATATCTACATGCTCTCATACTCGAAAATCGCACAATTTTGGCTATCAGCGTCGTGCGATCTTTGACCTGAACCTCCTAACTAGAGAGTTCCATCGCATCAACTTTATGTTTTGATAGAAATTGAGTAAACATTTTAACCGCATCAAGAAAAGGAGAGAGTTGATCGAATGAGTAAGGTTGTAATTCAGAGTATTATCAAAAAGACGATACAAATGTTGTCTTGTCCCAACAGACAATTAAAAACTCAATTTTTTCTCATTAAATGTAGCAATATTAGAGAATGAAAGATGATTGGGAATTTTTGAATCATAACTTCAAAGACATTAACCTCGAACCCTAATCTTTGAATTCTACCTAGAGTGATCACACTTTTCAAAACACTGAAATAACACAAACCAACTCTATAAAAACAGTGAGTAATTGTTTATGCGCCGGTACTGGTGTACGTAGAAAAATTCAAGTACGGTGGTCATGGCTTCACACCCGGAGTTCACCCAGCTTCAGAACCCATGAAGGCGGGGCAGGGGGACGCACAGGGAAATATTGATCAGACACCGTTGCAGGTCCTCTATACGTGGACCAGCCACAATTTGGAAGCCATTAATTCTGGAGTGAAGAGTTATTCACGAAATCAATGATAGAAATCGTTACAATTTTACGAGATTGTACCAGGACACTCAATTAAGGATAGAACACGAGATTGGGAATTCTACGTCAACAAATGTGTAGTATTTACCTCCATGTGTGAGCGTTCATGTCTCGAATAGCACACCAAGGGAGAGCCGTTATCGATTATTCATTAATATCCATAGTCAAAAGCAGTGAAATTGTTTTGATGGGGTTGCTGGGAACGATGTCTTAAATCGAAGATGGTGGCCCCTGTAGGTCCTCATAGGAGACAAGAATGAAGATTTTGAAGACGCCGCAGCTCACATAGAAGTGCTTCACTACAATGCAAATACAAACTAGTCGCTAGACTAAAGGGATAGCTCTACTGAAACGCACTATTCTGTCATTGAGCCTCTAAATTGCACCGAACTAGGCATTTGTTCCTCAAAATCTTCACAAATCTACGCTAGTGAACATCGTCGCGGCATTTCGCAATACTGTACCAAAAAAATAGCATTCCAGTGACAGAGCAGCTGGGCCATACAATGGGATGCATATGAATCCACGATGCAGGACTCCACATGCGCAAAAAGCAACATGCTATTAGTCTTTCGTACGGATACTGTTGGCCAAAAGCCACAAGCGGCAATAATTTTATGCAGGAATGATTTGCATCCGTAATAGAAATAACTTAAAGAGCAAATGACTGCGTACTGCTAACTTTTTTTAGGGGTTAGACGCAATACTTAGACGCTTAAAAGATTTTCTAAGTTGAGAATGTAACACTCATGCACACAATTTCATGCACACATACGTCGAAGAAATGGAATACATTTTTACAACAAAAATATACATTTTCAAAAATAGGTCAGAGACTGATAAACGAGTATCATTATAAAAATAAATTAAGTAGAGGCCAATGCCTGATAGCTTATCACTACGTTCAATTTACAATTAAACTATATAACTCAGGAGTAAATAAAGACCGCAAGGATCAGCACGGAACTCATTATTTGGCGTTGGGTTCAGTGAAGCTATTTCACATGAACCAGAGGCCACGTGTGAGCCTCCTCACCCTTGAGAATATTATCCATCACACAAATACAAAATTGGTTCCCGTTCTAACACTTCAATAAAACGGGATGAAGACAAATTCTAACGCAGTGCATATGACACGAGAAAACAGTAAGTTAGAGACAGACAATGTCTCCGTTTATGAAAAATCATGCTGTATATCCAAGTGAGTTTTGTGATTTCAATATTCTAAGTTTGGTTAAACTATTGGCCGACCCAAGCGTGTAAAATTCAGCTTCACGATAACAATGCAATGAAAATCTGTATAATATCCAATAGATACTAGGGAACGAAATCCCAATGGGTTCCTTTTGCTTAACACGCAGTGTTCTGCTGGTTAAACAGAATTACAACACTACAAAGATGCGCGTCGCACTCTACAGAATTCGTAAGCCCGATGAGAATGCGATAAAAAGGCTTTTGGTCTTCGAACTGTAAAAGTGACTTTCATGGGAAATAACATAAAAAAAGAATTTGGAACGAGAGATGTGAGAAAACTGAAAAAATAGCTCTAGTGATTCACACTTTAGGCTTTCAGAACGTTGGGCAAAATACGGCACTGAAGTGGACTTTTTTTTGCTGCAGTTCAAACAGAAACATTGCAACTGGATCATGAGGTAACAAATTTCCTAATAAGAGATACAGCCAAGTTCAAGACATACCGATTTATTGAAGTCTAGAATGCTGAGTCAGAAGTTGATATTTCTATGTTAAAATCGACCTATATCTCAGCTGAACTTAAAATAAACGAATCACTATGCACATTCGAGTACATAAATTCATGTCGGAGGTAAATGATATGCTCGAGAAAGTTCATATCGAGAACCAAAAATTTAAGACCACCATACATAATTGAAGTCAAACGTGGAACTCTTCAGAATCACTCATTAAAATAGACAAGAAATTTTCTCACCGATTTTATTTTCTTCTCAAGGTAATTTGTAAAGTGATTATACAGGGTGTCTCTAGAAAGTGGCATCAATTTATCATCTAAAAATGTAAAAAACATTGTTTGAAATTGCATTGAATTTTCTGAGTCCAAAATTCACTGAGTGTTTACGAAGCTAATACTTAGTTTGTTTTCCATTTTAGGATTAATAAACATTTCATTTACTGCAATGGGAAAGACATTTTGAGCCCAAAGCCACTCAAATGTGAGAGTTCAATATGCATTCATTTCCAGATTTCACTGATAAACGAGAAACATGGAGAATTTTTTTCCATGAAATCTGAAAAAACCTGGCGATATCCACAATTGGTCCAATTAGTTTTACGTCATTTCAACATACATTTACTCCAACGTGCTCATTTCAATGATGTAGAATTTTTAGAGACACCCTGCAATGTCGTACGCTAGCTTTGCAAGTCCTACAAGCTCAACTGAAAAGACATTTTTGTCCCTCGAAAGTCAGGACATTCAAATACTCGCGTGCATCAAAATTTTGGAAGGGAAATTATTTAGCTTCATTGTCGACTCCGACGCTTAGCTTTCTTTGTAGTACCAATCCGTGAAATATTTCTATGGAATGCAATGAAGATTTGAGAGAAGATTAAGCATCTCATAGTGGAAGAGCCCAAGTTGTAGAGTTTCAAAACTAGCTCCGTTATTATACTTCACTCATTGTGCCGAAAAAGAAAATGCCTGAAGTCTTTGAAACGATCATTTTGGAAGATGGAATGATTTAGTAGTTATTTTAATTTGCCACTGAAACTGACAACAATGTTCGTTATTTTTTATAAGAATTACACAAAGCAATTTTTCATAGGTAAACTGTAAAATCCCCTCCTTTTATGACATCGACCAGCAAAAATAGAGCAAGTTGTCGGCTTGGCACATAATTTTAAGTTCGAAGCAGAAACTTCTCAAATCATTACGTGTACAAAGTCCTTTATGACTCATAAATTCCAAATGAACAGAATTACAGTTTCATTAATGAGTAATATGAATGAAATGGCTACATCAATGCAACAATGTGTTTCACAGATCTAGTTTATGTCTTACATCTCTCCCAAAGAACGCCTCGAGCTTAGGTGACGCAGGTGAATGCTACCGAGTTCCAGAGCAAGGAACGCGCCGGTGCACGAAGACCATAAAACTGTATGGTAATTCTTTTTTTCATTCCATTATAAACGAGTTAAGAGACATTTTCCACCCAAACCAAAACAACAGACGAACACCAACGTGAAAGTAAGGTAAGGTTATACCTTATCTCGAATTAGAAAAGTTTAACTAATTGAAGTCCCTGCTGTTAGAAGGTGAGTTGCGTATCATTGCATACATGAATCATCTTTAAATATATTTTTACTATTAAGTCTTACATGACTGGAGGCGCTTCAAGACTTCGGTTATTATGCCATCATCATTACGACAAACTCCACCGAGCGATGTCGCTTCACACTGCCTACTTTGGAGGCGATTTGATGCCATGGATATATTCGTTCGTCGAAAGCCATGATTTCGAAGCATGGAAAAATTTTTTCAACACGGTAGTAAAACTTCTTAAAGCGTGTCAATATCGTGGAACAAAAGATAACAATTATCACACGATAATGAACGTTCCTTTTTGTTCGTTTAAACTAAAAACTGAATAGCGCTATTCATTTTGGCAGTTAAGAATACTAGACATCCTTCATTCGACATGCACTGCAAGATTGCTCGCTTGACATGCTTGCGAGCTGCTTCGGAACTGAACTTGGCCGCTCGTCAGAGCAACCGAAGGCAAATATGCTATTTAACACTGGCCGCGAGAACTCCATGACTGAAAAAAAAAGATCTATTACTGAGTTGAGTAACATTTGGGCGTAACATTCCACAGCAAAGCCAATACTTTCTAGTTAAGGTTACATTATATAGAGCGACACCAAAAACGGATGCGATATTAATTTTAGCATGGAATGAATTCATGTCATAAGGAACCAACGAGAACCCTAATGAGGGCACATCGGCAGGTGAGAACGAGCTGATAAATACAATAAAACAGTAGGATCATAACAAACACTTTGGTGAGGCAGCACTCTCTCGGTAATCAAGCCATCCTCTTCAATGGCGACAACGATGCAACACCAAAGTTTATGAGCGATGGATAAATACACAAAAGAAGACTGATGTGAGAAACACAGAGAGAGAGAGAGAGAGAAAGAGAGAGAGAGGGCACGCATCACAGCAGTCGAGGGCTACGCAAGACGCCCGTTACTCTGGCTTGAGCCTGTGCCAGTGTACGACCGTCTGCCGCGGCTTGGTGATCATGTCGCTCCAGTGCTTGGTCTCCGACGTGCCGCTCCCTGCTTTCCCTGCACACGCACGACAAGCTCGTCAGTATTGACAAATACCTTTATCGACCACTTAATTACCGTTCATAAAAAATTTTATACTACATAGAATTGTGTTGTAGAGAATAGTTCTTCAGTTTCGTAACCTAACATGTGGAGGGAGGGAGTAGGGAAGGCGCAAGCGCTGCGAGTAGATGAGTTTCCTTTCGAATCAGTTCCACCCGTCTTCTGTGTTTGCAATAAGAACCAGAAGAGTTCCACATATTCTGGAGAAATCCAACGAAGGGTGGACTGGGAAATAGGTAATTTTCAAGTTATTACCGACCACCTCGATCGGTGGTACGACGAAGAGCAATCTTTCAAGCTCGGTGATGAGCGTCTTTGGTTTCTACAAGAGTATACAGGATAGCGTATCAGAACGCTTGAATAAATGTACCGGCGATGAATTCTATTCATTCATAGAGCTCCTAACTTTTACGTTAAAATGCAGCAATGTCCAGACAATATTCCAGTTATAGGATTTAAACGGTTCACGGTTTTTTATTTGATGATTTACGACGAACAATAATTTTACAACGAACAATAAATATAGAGTATTAAAAAATGTACATAATGACACCAATTGTTAGAACTTCAAACGGGTTGAACCAAACCATGCCTGTGCTCACAGACACTGATTTAATAGAGCCGAGAAAAAATTTTGCTTCAAATTTTTGACGAAATACTTCTACAACAAAGACATTTGCATTTCCAGAGCTGTGATAGGATTATTGACCAATGCCTGACACATGAGTAGACTCGCCGCCGAAAAATAATGAGTTCAAAGTTTCGTTGTGAACGCAAAAAAATGAAAACGAATGCAAAAGATTCCAGTTGGTTTACGAGAGAAAAGTTAAGCCAACTGACAAAGATGCTACAAATTTTTCGTAAGTCAAAATTGCAACAATTGCACATGAATTTCCCCAAAAAACAAGCTCACGTTCGCTTTTGATTTAGAAAAAACCTTTCTTCCAGCTTTTTAGACAACGTTGTTATACATTTTGAACAACGTTGATGGAATACGTTCTGTATTTACTTTGATATACATAACGACACGAAATGTAATATTGTCAAATTGTTAATATTTAGATCTCCAAACAGAAGACGAAGAGTAAAGATAATCTGACTAACGTTCTAAGACATAATATTGATACAAGGAAGGTAACAGGAGTCCTGACCCGAACATGTACTCTACCCTGCCGTGTTGTAAAGGGCGCCTCCGACACGGTGAGGGTTCGTATGATTGAGGTAAATATGGAGAGCGTCCAAGGTAAACAACGCGCGTCTGATGTCAATACAGTTGGCTCCCAAGCACAATATTCGCCAGCTGACACTTGGTATTAACTTAATTCAGGCAGAGATGGCGTTGGATAAGAACGTCCTCATTTCCTTGGTCAATGACTACATAGAAGAAGCGTGGCCAGCAAGAGAGAGTGAAGGCGTTCCACACACCCATTTTGCTTAAATTTAAGTTGTTCAAAAGGGTAACAAATTGGTTATCTAGAAAGCCAATAAAAGTTACTGATAAGAAAGTGGAGTAACGAAATTTTAAAAAGGTCTCTTTTCAGAAAAAAAAATTCAACTAGGTTTTAGTTAAATACTGAAAGTAGCGAAAACCCATCTTTTACGCAAGCGACGCACCTTAGCTGGTACCTGGAACATTTAACCCTTTGACGCCCAAGTGGACTCTACGGTCCTCTTTCGAAAATAGCCTCAATATGAACGAAAGGGCAAAAACCAGAGTCACACAGAGTTTCAATGCAATGTATCAATTTCTAAATCAGACTTTTCCATATTTGGTTATTCCAGTAATTCAGTTAAACTTAGAATTTTGGAGTCCCTCTACATCCACAAATTAAAGCCTCAGCTTAATGACATGCAGAGCGCTCCCCCTCTTCACATAGTCAGTTAGAACCTTTACTCATCCCCCTGTCACTTTCTTCCATTCTTATGTGTGCCACTGTCGAGATACCAACAGTTTCTCCAGCATAGGTTTTTAATGTTTCACTACTGTCATTTCAGATTGTTTTAGCCAATGATGGATCTAGGTTATTAATGTTTCACTATTGTCAATTCAGATTGTTTAGCTGAAGATGGGTCTAGGCCCGAAACGTTCTAATTTTGACACACAGATTTTTAAAAATGAAATGTCGCCTGGTTTTTGCCCTTTCGTTCTTGTTAAAGTTGCGTTGCACGCAGAACTTCCCGATAATTGTTGGCCTCAATATATTGTATTTCTCGTTAAATTAGTTCCCTAATGTGTTCTTTGGAGAACACTGCCGAGTGGTAGTTCCATCCTCATCCTGATATCAGTGATTACCTGATGCCGGCGCCAGTTAAGTGACGGTGGTTGTGATAACCGTAATCTGAGTACAAAAATGCAGACTTCAAAGGTTTAAGTAACAACGTCATTTTTTGCAGCAGCAATTTCATTCCTCGGAACAGCATAAGTCACTAAGCGCTCGTAAGAGACCTTGTTTTAGCAGAATTGAAGTAGGAATTTCCTGGCTGTGGCCCTAAGATTCAATTTCTGCAAACTTCATAACAAACAGGCTGACTACCGTACAAAATTTTCAATGTGGTTTGTGCTTCGAGGAGTGGAGAGCATTGGGGCGGTAAAATCGGCAAACTGCTTCTTTCTGTAAGCGAGCTCGTGTACCCGTACACTAATTGGTTACGGTTTTTACGTAAAGCCTCCAAGCATGATATGTGTATTCAAATTGTCAGTAAATGAAATCTATTTATTTCATTGCAGAAGCTCATATTTCAAAATATACGTTCAGGTCCACATTGGAGTTTACCTTTGGCTTGCTTGGAAATAAAACGTATACTTTTCCCGGGGATTCCATAATAATTGGTGAATTCATGTCCGAATCATAAAATATAGTCATTTAATCTTCGGGATTTGATTAGGCTGCCCACATGTGAAGGAGCGACCGTTTGGTAGCGGTTCCGCGCTCGGTGAGGCGATGCATCTTTCAAGTTTTCCTCCCCTGTCTGCTCAAACCAGCGACATCAGGTAACCTCATTTCAACAAAAGCTACTCTCGGACGCTAACTTGAATTTGAAGCTGAATTTCCTTCGTTGAAATTCAAGATATGAACAACATTTAAAATCTTATTTTGAAAAAGAAGAGGCTATAATCACAAAAATTCCATAAAAACACGAAGCTCTTTCCTTCGTCTTCAACTCCACACACCTGATTGAGCCTTGGTAAGAGGTGAGGATTAATTTTTGCTGTTATGTGTGCAACAAATATAATTTTATGGCGTATGGTGAGATAAAATGGTGTAGAAATGTCTGTGTTGCGGATACTAGTGTGTGAAACTTAAGCAAGGGTTATACGTGGTAGCGTTGTTAGTGTTGCCAGCTGTACCGCAAGTCTTGTTAGGCGCTGTGATATCCATACTAGAAGTAAATAGACAAGATTCACGACTATTTTTCAGACTGGAACGCGTCTCGGAAATTCCCTGGCATTAGGCTAATTTTTTTTCTGTCTCAAAATATTTAGGCATCCGAGCTGGACCAGACAGGAATGCAACTCGTCAGTTCCCGGGCGTGTAACCACCAACCTAAGTCGTCATGATATGAATATTTTACCATAATCTGTCAATTATTTCGAGTACCAGGGGCGAGCTCGGAAGCACAAATCTGGCACCGACTGACAAAGTGCTACGAGCTGTCATTGTGTATCAGCTGTAAAAAGTACTAGCGAGTGGCAATGGGGCGCTACTCCTATTTCAAACTGTTTCAAGAAGTTTTCAATTTCCCCCAATAGCTGTCATAGGGTGCTGCCACTAATTTCGATCAGCTTTTGTGAAATTATCGCTCTTTTGATCATTAGCTACAGCAGCTGCTGGCGTTGATCACTGTTAAAATAGCAGCTGAAGGCCCATGCAAGCAATCATAATTTCCTTCATTTTTGTACCCTTCGAGTGAGAGTTGCGTTAGGCGGTGGCATCTTAGCTACCCAGAGTCGAAACCACGAGTTAAGTGAAGTAGGCTATATATAGTTTCGATTTTTTTTTTGACGGTCATTGTGTGAATCTTTTTAAAGAATTATCATTCTTGGCTTTACTAATTCCTCAGACTTCCCATTGTTATAGGTGATTTTCTATTTTGTTCTAATTTTTTCATTCATATTAAACTACTATTATACTTATATCTTATTATTAAGAAAAACTCCACGACTCTTCAGCCAACCCGTGCACCCACCTCTACTTCCCCCTCAATGCTCCTACCGATCCGCGCCTCAGACCAAGCCCCACCTCGGCTCAGCATTTGTGTACTCAATGAACAGAGAGCACAAGACAGGTATTTCACGCTGCAGACCCCGATAGATCGTCTTCGCTGCGGTCAATACGTTGATACTGGGACCAATAAATCGAAGTTTGCTGTGCCCAATGTACATTGATGCTTTAACCAATACATCGACATCCGTTGTGACCAATAAATTTCTACTGTGCCCAGTAGATCTTATGGATGGTTATAATGGCCAATAGAGCAATATTCATATTTGTGATGATGAATACAATATTGATGTTGAGGTAACTGTTTAATTTCCTCCGCAAATATTGCTGTAATTTAATGTACGTTCAGGCCTAGAGATCCGTTTTTACCAGAACTCCTCCAACCATGTGCGCGGAAAATTGACCTTCCATTCTGAAATTGATAAATATTGAGCAACATATTATAAGAAGTAAAAGACATTCGACAGTCGAATTGAAGCCCTTTTATGCTGAAGAGAAACCAACGAATGTTGAAGAAGAGCAGATGAGTTTTCATGCGACACCTCGGACTGAGTTGGATGAGGAGTGACAACGCTGCGAAAAAGTTACTCACATCTTTAAATTCCAAAAGCTTTTGCTCTTGCTGAGATATAGATCATGAATCAGTTCATAAAGCAGAATTAGAATCAGTATAAAGAATACGGAAAACATCTACGTGCATGGCACTCACATCTCGAGAAAATGGAACAAATGCTTGGCAAGGATCGTGACATGAAGTGGAATTCGTAAAAATACACCAAAGTATCTATAATTTATACGAGAATGTAGAATGAATAACTTTTTTCTGCGTTAAACCCAAGTTCGGGCCGACGACACAACTCACCGAGCATGATCTTGCCGATAGCTTCATTCCTGCCTAACTTGTCGTAGTCCTTGACAGTGATATTGAGTTGGCACTCCCTGATGCGCTCCCACGGGACCTGATGGGCACCGAACACCGTCACTATTTTGTTACAATTTAGGGCCAATTATATACGCCCTACAGGAACGCTAATTTTAATGATTAAAAGTCCAACAAACATATGAGCCAAGCCAGGCTTTTTCATCTCACAAAAGAACACATAAGTGACTTGAATGTTTAGATTATTAGTAAGTATGCGCCCCCTTTAGCCCCAACAACAGTATTTACAAAAGAGGAATGAGGAGAACACCACTTAGTATGGAATCAAGAGATTAGATTATTAGATTTAAATTTAGTTTAAACCTCCCTTACACCAAAAAGGTGTTCCCCAAAAAAAGAAGGAGGAAAGCACCATTTAGTATCAAATTAAGTGATCCGAGTACAATATTTTGAATTTGTTATGCCTTCCTCACTACAGCAAAGGTGTTCCCAAGAGAAGAAGGAACCGTTTAGAATGGAATTGAGGAATAGAAGTTAAGGTCGGGAGCGCTAATTCAGAAATTTACAATAGATGTCCCCCCTGAGAGGATACAAGTAGTCTTTTTATTCTCGTAAAAACCTGTGGAATATTGGATATTATAACGCAAGCTCCGTGGAACATAGACATTAATGCATGGGCATCAGGTATAGTTGAAACATCGGAAAGTTTATACCAAGTTTGAGTATTCAAAAACTCACGCACTGTCAAGACAAGCTGAAATGAATGTACAAAAACAGTCATATAAAGTGAAAAGCGCAAATTTGACTGTTATTCTCCTAATAAATCGGATCCTAAATCATTTAGACTTGATAAATAAAATATCATGATATGTGGACTGAAGAGAGTAAGGATCAAAACATTTCAGAAAACAATTTTACGTTTTCCCGTCATGAGAGCAAACAAGCTCTTCTGTCTCAAATTATGAGCTGAGAAAACATCGTACTAAACAAAATGAAAATAAATTGAACAGTCTTTCCTGCTAGAGACACGTGTGCAATACAGAAAAACCAGCAAATATCCTGTCAAAGCGCGACCAACTGAAATGGAAAACTTTTTGGTGAGGCGTCTCGGAGTCGTGTCTAATATTGTCAATTTAGTATAATTTTGTGAACCATGACTGGCATCAAATATATTTGATTGAAAAAGAAAGACTCGGATGGTTCCTAGAAAACTGTCTCCTTTCAAGTGTGATGTAACATCAGCCATCAGTGTAATAGTTCTGAAATATATGCAAATAAAATTTTATTTCGCTTGCCACATTAGGAACAAGATTTAGGTTGCGTCAAACGTGACTTCAATTTCAAAGAGCATGGCTGTTCCAACATTGGCAAACTTTTTTCCGTTTTGTATATTTGAGCACTTCCATTTGACGTTAAATTGTAGGCTTTAAAGTGGTTCAGCTGCCGTGAATGGAACAGATGATTAATTCATCATCTACGCAAAGGGCTTAAATTCGCTCTAAAAACTAATGGCGGAATTTTTTCCCATTTAGAACTGCGAGACTTCCTAGAGGTGTCATAATGCAGTTTTGACGTGAGCTGACGAGATAAAGTTTTTAAGAACATCGTACAAGGCTGAATTGAAACAGGGATGTCAGTTTCATTTATTTTTAAATCAACTTGATAACGAATTGTTGAAGTAACGCTTCTCTGTGCTGGCATCAAATTTTCGAGAAAACGTAAGTATTACCGTAAAAAAGTGTCCGTCATGATGATAATAGATGAATTAGAAATTATGAGTCGATGCAAAGCATATCGCAGCACATACGTTATGAGCAAATTGAAAAGACTTGTAACGAAAATCGGATTAAAACAAAAATATGGGAATGAAAGAGATCGCGTCATGAAACTGGCCAATGAGTGGCCATCAAAAGAGCGAAGGGTTGCAAAGGTTGCAGTTGAAATGAGGACGTAAAGAAGTCCTCAATGCCAAGCTGAACGATGCCAAAAAGTCCATTCGACCACAGGCAGAGTGAAAATTAACTACTGAATGCAGAACAATCGCTGCTGCGTAAAACATGACCATGATGAAGCTTCTTTAGACTCGCTTCATGCCATTTAGCACTATCAGAGACGTTTTCCTTTAAACACAATTCACTATAATGCAGCAATGTGCACATTAAACGCGCCTCTAGCGTATGCTATGTACGAGGAACGTAAAATTCCACCACAACATTCTGCAGGTCGAGTAAAGCCCGAAGAAATGCATTTAATATTCATGCTCTTCAGAGCTTAATGTGAGATCCGGATGTAAGCATTGCAACGTTCCTGATAGTCTGGGTCACTGTAAAAGGTTTAGTTCTCTCATGGTTCCATTAGATCTCAGGCCTTGGTAATTTTTGGGTATAAATGAGCAGAATTCCCTGACGTCTATTGCAAGACCTCATTTTACATCCTTTACTGCCAATTGTTTCCTCGCTTGCGTGAAAATATTCACATGTAATTTGCTATTTTGGGCATGCCACTTATTTTAACTCATTTTGCTGAAGATATAATGACAAAATATTCATTTTGAGCAGCTAACTCAAATTATTTTCGAAAAAGAACCATCTCAACTTTGAATATGAGAAAAGTTCTTGACTTGAACAATGCGAGCAGCTGACGATATTAAACAGAGAAGAGTGACACATTTTTAAAACGTTAGCAGAGTAGTAGTTTCAGGATCCCAGGCATGATTTGTAGCAATAACGCACGCCAAGATTATTGAAGCAATAATAATAACAATGATGGGTGTCGTAGTTACGCAAGGTGTTTTTATGAGTTGGGAAGACAAACGGCACTCGTTGTACACATGGAGTCACTCACCTCAAACATGACAGTGAAGTTGAATTCAGGGTTGAGGGTACAGAACTGCACTTCTGATCTTTTCTTCTCGATCCTCTTCTCTCCGAAGTAGAGCCAGATCTTCACGTAAGGATCTGTAAAAAATTTTCAACATGAATGAAACAAATCGTTTGATAAATTGTTTCGATTTAAATATTTTTTCTCACGCCGACATTTTGCATTGCTAGAACTAAAAAAAACATTTAGGATTCAATTTTTTGCGATCCCTTCAGAAAGAATTTGGAATTAAAGACATATTGAATGTCTTTTCACTTTGAGGATATGTGTAGCAGTTTGAATTTTAGCAATACTTGTATAAATTTAAATACTGTTTCTTAGGAAGTTTATTGAAGCACATGGAAAATGAAAATTACAGAACTGAGAGTATTTTGATTCATTAAAATTTTCTCAAAGTTTGAAACGAAGGCGATTTCATTTACAAGCTCAAAATATTTCTTAACAAACAAACTAAAGCGCACCTCAGACATAAAAAGTTTTATAGATGCACATAGTGCTGTAAAACTACGCTGATGAGAATGTCAAAAAATCATACAGCAAGTGTTGATCAGAACAGGCACTGAACGCTCGGGCGCTGGAGTTCAGGTTTTCCTTCCAAGTTTAATGACGCCCGAAAAGATTACGTTTTCATTCTTTGCTTAAATTTTGTTGCAAGCGGCAAATGAATTTAAACTAGTGCTGAAGTTGGAGTACCTGTATCAAAGATCTAGAATTGCTCTAACAAAGAAGTTGCGGGAAAAGAAACATTTGAGAGGCGGGCCGATGGTCTGGGAGTGACACTGGACAAATGACCGACGCACTTTCCATCCACGATCTATTGAAATATTTGAACAAATATCCACCCTGTCATCCCAGCATACTTCGAACGCTCTTTGGTTTTATTACGTTCCTTTCATATATATTTATTATTCATGTGTTGCATATTTTTTCGAATATATAAAAATATGTCAGTATTTTTCAAAAAATTCATAAATGTGGATTTTTTCCGTTTGTTAGAAAAAGACTAAAACGAAAGATATCAGCGAACGGTTCATGCGTGGTAGAGAACAGTGACAAATGTAGAAAACTTGAAAATAAGAACCATAATTCAAACCATTTCATCCAAGAGAAAAATACCGACAACATTCTTATATCAACTTTTCCGCAACACTAATCATTTTCCGTTCTCCATATTCAAATTAAATTTTCTGTTTTTACTTTAGAAAATTCCCCACAAGCTCGATAAAAGGGTACACCTGATAAGCAATAATTGACTGTTAGTCACGCAGTGAATAATTTGCCTTGATAACGCATTTGCTTTGTACCATTTTCTAATGAAATTCATTGCTTATTATTTTCCCTTTTACCAATGGGAAGTTTTTACCCAGTGATAAACTTCGTTCATTCGATGGAGAGGGGGGCATGCATTCAAGCTGAAAGTGTAACCTGCAGAACACATAAAAACGAACATTTGCTTAGGTTTTCATAAATAGGGCGGAGTTCAAACTCTTCAGATTCACTCAAGAAGAAACAAACAAGCGCGTAATGACGTCGCTGTGTCTCCAATTACCGGGGTCACAGCAATCAATAGAGGCTCTCGTGTTACGCGTAGACCGGTTGAATAATAATTCAAAAGTAGAAAAATATACCTGACTCTTTTTCTTTGTGAGGATTTCACTAGTAAATTTGTTTAATACAAGATTATTTTTATCATTTTATGTGGACCCCCTTCGCTTTCGCCAATCATTTTAAGAAAATGACGTGGATTTTAAATGGGAGTGCAGCTGAGTTCCCAGGGGTCTCAGCTACCCACCCTCCAATGGTCGAGCGCCTTGCCCATGCTGAAATCCCTACCCGGCCAACAGCGCAGTGTGCTCGGCCGAATCATTCCTGATTCGAAAGAGGATTAAGCTTTATGCTTAGTGGTGGGCCTGGTTGATTCGTGCAACTTCAGGGGAGAGACATCTCCCCATGATTCTTTGAGTAAAGTTGTGCGTTTCAGACATCCTTATGTGTATATGATGCTAAGAGGCGCATAGTTAGCAGTTGAGCATACAAAGGCACGGTAGAGTATCGGGGACACGAATTGTCAAGCGCTCATATAGAGTTCTGAAGTCATGTACTGCATAGGGCTAATACAAGAGTCATACATAACAGCGAAATTAAATTACTGACAGTTTGGAAAAGATTTCCGCGCACTCGCATGAATATGTTAACGGTAATGTATGGGTCCGCATTGATCAAAAAAACATTCCATAATAAGTTAATTTCGTGAGACTTGCGTACTCAACATTTTGTCATAGAGCACTATCCCTGGTGTCCCCAAAAAAACGATGCCCAATTTTCACGGGCTGTAATTCAGAAATTATCGAACTTACAAAAAATTGAAAAGTTACATTTCGTTTCTTAACATTTGTTCCATCCTTGTATAAAATTTCACAAGAATTGATCCAACCGTTATCTCTAAGCAGCATTTTTAGTGACCGATACTGAAAACCTGTTTGCACACTTTTGTTAAACTTCGAATTTTAGGATATTAAAACCATGTTTTTAATAACTTTCAACCGTTTATTAAATGAAAAATGCCACTAAAATAAAAAACGATCGAAATGTTCCTCTTATTGCTCGGTTGCTGCAAGGAGATTTGGAACATTTGCTGCAATCATCATCGATTTGTATCATCGGTCAATTTGCTGCAAGGAGATGATACTCTCGTTAGACGAGTGATGGCGGGAATGAGAAGGCGAATGCAACTGTGTATTGAGAGAAACGGAGGACACACCTAAGAAACGAACGATAGAAGAGAAGTTATAATTGTTTTTTATTGTAGTGGCAGTAGGTGCTGAAAAAATAAAGAACTGTGAACAGAAAAAATAAAGAATTGTGAACAGAAAAAATGGTGCCTAATAAAATAAACAACTGATTTTATTCCGACAAATTAATTGATTCTATATTAGTTTTAGCCTCCCTTTACCACTACAAAGATGTTCAATGAGAGAAAAGATTAAGGCACCATGTAGTACATGGAGTTAAGAAAACGTGAAATCTATGCACAAAGGGTGTTCCCGCAAGGAATCCCTTGCGCATAGAAACAGTAAGAAAAGAAGGCAGGTTATGAAACTAGATATAAGTAGAAGATGAAAGTCAGAGGTGCTGAAAAACAGGACAGCAGCTAATGAACCGAAAAAAGATGGTCCTTAACAGAACAAAAAAAAAAATTTTATATCAACAAAAAGAAGGCTTACCTAACTCCCAGACTCCACATTTTCCCCCTGCCCCCTGGGAGTGCTAATTCCTATAGATACAATAGTTGTATCCCCCTGAGGGGTTATTCCAACAACAGAATGGCCTACCTTTATAGCTCGGGACCTCAAATCTTTCCCTGGAAGCGCTAATTCCCTAAGATACATTTTTTATATCTCCTGAGAGGATACCGGTTCATATCTTACGAGTTTATAAATCTACAAGTCTTGCAATAACCATGAAATAATTTCAAAGTATTTAGCTACAATTACATCGACACTGCAATGTGCCATCACCAAG
Organism: Platorchestia sp. MABIK; assembly: GCA_014220935.1. Classification (NCBI taxonomy): domain Eukaryota; kingdom Metazoa; phylum Arthropoda; class Malacostraca; order Amphipoda; family Talitridae; genus Platorchestia; species Platorchestia sp. MABIK. The sequence continues at coordinate 52,793 of JACJUY010004108.1, read as the reverse complement.
TTGATGAGTTTGGAGTGACGGCGTCATGGTCTGGCAAATGGCAAATAGCAAAAATACCCTTATGTATAAAACTACTGTGTATCATGAGGTTAAAATAAATTCAAACACCGCGGAGAAAGGCATGAGAAACGACTTGGGAATCAGCGTTAATGCTCCATAATTCTATGCTGAAAAGTACGCGAATGGTTCAAGGGGAAACCTACATTACACACGGCTGAAGCCTATTCATAAACCACATCACCTATCAACTCTTCTAATTTTCACGAATCTTTCCTGGGCGAAGAAAATTGTTTTTAGGAAAGAGTTCTATGGAATGGTGAAACATAGATTGAGTTAGCCAAAAAAGTAAACGAAATTTGGAGGAAGAAAAGTAACGCGCTTCCCACCAAAAATAGAACAAAAGAGAGAACACTAACAGTCAGAGATCGAAGTGTTTGGACCATGTTTTGTAATATTTTAGCTAATGGTATAATGTTAATTTAACCACAATCGAAAACGTATTCAAATCTGTACACTACATCAAGAAGCTGAACGAAAACTTTAATTTTTTGGTGCAAGTTCTCGAGTTCAGTTGGCAACTCCAGGGCGATAATAATTTCAAACATTGTCCTAAATCAGTACCCACAAGTTTCAAAGAAATAAAATCACAAATTTGTTGAGATTTTTGATTCGTAATGACTTGAATCAAGTTGAAAATACGTAGCGATAACTAAATAGTTCTAACGAATCATTACATCCCCAAAACCTCAGTGAATTGGACCATGTAGTAATGAAAGCCATAGATTGGTTGTAAGGTAATTTAAGCAATTCTAATCACAACAAAAGTATTCCCGAGAGAGAAAGAAGAGAGGCTTTATTTAATGTGGAATTAAGGGAATGAGGCATCTTGCACATGGTGAGTTCATACACCATGCGCAGAAAAACAGCAAGATCGAAAGAAATTTATAGAACATTGAAAAGTTGAAGAAGAAAGTAATGTCCTAAAGAAAAGGCAATAGTGAACCGAAAAAAGATGGTCTGTATCAAAAGAAAAATCTTATTTCATTTCAAATTTCAATTTAACTAAGGCACACCTAGCCTTTAGCTCGAAACTTCAAATTTCCCCTGTGGGAGCGACAACTCTCTTCAACACTAAATTGCACACCCTCGAGGAGTGTAACCAATGAGTAATTTAATAATATCCAACCGTAAATATGTTCAAGTTCATCTGAGAAGTAAAAAAACTGTTGAATTTTTAAAATTAATTGTATCAAGAATGCAGGTCATGGTATTGGGTTTCAACATTGCAATTACGTTCCATTGCCTTAAATTCAGGAACATTTTTGTAAATTCAGTTGTCGAATAATGTTCTTGCCAAACTAAATCTATCGTTCTGACATCTGAATATTAATATTTCTCCAGAACTTGATGTAAGAAGAGTTTGGAATCTCATTAGAATTCAATACTGAAAAATGAGAAGAAACATTTACCGTTGATGAGAGTCCTAAAATTTTCGACACTACCTTATTCTTCACGAAAAAACTATTCGTATTTTCCATCTAACCTTTAACCGATATGATTTTGAGCTCGTATTCAACGGGGAATTAAGAAAAAGAAATAGCTATTCACATCGACTTTGACATGACTGGGGAATGGTACTCTAAGAGAGGCAAATTTGAAGTAGTTCCGAGTTGGGTTGCTCGAGCATTCGAGTCAATTGAAGGCCGCAAGTTGGGCCATCTGTTGCCATTAGGTCACATCGAGGCGGCGTAACTTCACCTGCGCCCCAGCGACGTTCCACTTTTGCCCAACTCGGGGACCAATACTCGGGAACACTGAGCGAATCTCGCGAATGCGCCGACAGACTGGCGTACAGCTGAGTTGAGTGCGGTAAGTTAGATACACGCGCATCAAATGTAGAAGGAAATTTTTGATGCACCAACGACAGTTCAGCGAGGCAACAGACTGAAAGCTTACAGTACTGAGAAGACAATCAAACGCACAAGTATGCATTTGCTCTTTCACTAATGGAAGGCTGCATCGGAATTGAAAATTTAGAAATATTTACGTGTTTATGAGTGCAGTATGGATTATGAGGAATTTGTTAAATATTATGCAACGGATGAAACGAAATTATTATTTTTACATAAGACGTTTCACCACCGAAGACGCTGAAGAGACGTTTCATCGGTGTATTTGATATTCCCCAGTTCATCATTTCTATATACAGGGCGAGAATCATTTCCGCTAACGCCGTGTAGCGGCATAGTTGCAATTCTGAGGTAAAGTTTTATTTAGTGCTGGCATAGTGTGCCGTTCAATACGCTCGGGCTAGGAAAGAGACCATTACGCCTCTACCCTGCCAGTTTGTGTCGCGCGCCTCTACCACTACGTGCCGGCTCGTACATCATTCACACTAACATCTCACTTCATTCCGTACATAAACTATACAGGATTGGTTAGTTTCGATCAAGTTTGCAATTACTGATGGGGGCCGGTACAGGCTCAGTTTTATTAGTGGTGAACATTGAACAGCGAAAATTGCACAGATGCATGAATTGCTGACAAGCGTCAATTGCCAATTTCCATGAACGAGTTTTCCTTGCATTGTCAAGGCGGACGCTAAATTGGGCACATTTCAATATTTTTTATTTCTAATCGGGTAGTACCGAGAATCAAATCCTGCATTAAAGCAAGACAATGGCTTAGCTGACATACTGCTCGTTAGCGTTTATTAAATATATCAATGCATGAACATTTGATACCATTTGATACAAGGGCACTGTATCAAATGGTGCACGTGTCGTAAAGGGTTTAATTGCAAAATACGAGAAATCGCGTGCACTCATTCTAGCCTGGAGGCTTTCTCAACGAGAACTTCTACAAATGCATTTCAAACTAAACACAGTCCGAGCGTGCATAATTGCAGGAATATTTGCGAGATTTGAGGCGGCTGAAAGAGACCATAACTTTGCTTCAAGGGTTTTTGGAGCGCCGGAAAATGCAAGCAACGCTCACAAAAGAGGCTGGTCGACCAGCGTTCTATGGAGGGAGTCTTTCAGCCGCAAGCGCACGGGAACGGCGGTCCGCTCGCCCTCCACAGCTCGAGGGTTTTCTAGGAGGGAATGGTCGCTTGACGAGTCAAAGATTGCCGACCTTTGCAGGAATTCAATGCGCGTCTCATGAGCATTATACAATGTTTGAATGGATCTTTCCGTACAAGGATAATTCGTGAAAAGAGTTTTATGCTCGTAAATATTTCTGAGCTGAAGTTCATTGATTTGTGTCTGTTATGGAACCGTTCGTTCTCCAGAATTCCAAGAAAGTACACTCAATTCCTAAGTAAAGAAATAGATGTTGAAATAGGACATAGAAAGGTATTGTGAGACTGCTGTAAACATGTATAGCTTTAGAGGCAAATTGTATTGCGAAAACACACTGAATCTTTATTCTTTAATTGGCCCAAACGAAACTAATTGTTTTCCATTTTATGGTGGAGGCAAAGCTGAATTTCATTACATTACAACGAAAAGATCTATCGCGACTCCAGGAAACGTGGGAGAGGAATTGTGAATGAAGAAGAGGAGGCACTGACACGCTTAAATCAAAATCGTAACGCTTTGAAAACATAAAAACGTTAAAGAACATCGCTCGATGGGCCAACAATACAAAGAAAATCCCAAAGCTTAAACGTGTGCTACTCAGACTCGAAAGTTGGCTCAACGTTCGCGTGTCTGTAACACAGAAAGATACACTAAGTTTCAGTGCATGCACAGCGCTTTATAGGTACAGCGCTCGTGTTTCTAAAGACAGTAATAAACCCTAAGTTCAAGTGCTTGTAACTCAGATACAGGCACGAGAAATTAGTTCATGTAACACAGATGCAGGCACAAAGTTTTAGTTCATGTAACACAGAAGCAGAAGGATATAGTTCATGTAACAAAGAAACAGGCACAAGGCTTTAGTTCACGCAACCCAGATGCAGGCAGAAGGCTCAGGTGCGAGTTACCCGGAGGCTAGCGCAACATTTGGGACACAGCTCCCGGTGGGTCTATAACTTTGAGCCGCAACTTGGCCGTACAAATCTGATGCAGAAGCTGAAGAGCAGCTCCAAGGAATACCTTTGAAGTAAACTTTGTAGCATTCTTAGCGGGGGCAACTTCGAGGCCCTACCTTCAATACGATCAAGCGAGACAACATCGTTGCAACTTCAAGGCATAACTTCAGACAAGAGCGAAGAACCTCATTAACAAGATGAGCAGCTAAATTCAGAGCGCGGCCGTCTGCGCGTGTGTACTTTGTTAGCACGAGGAAGAATCCATGTCAAAATTTTCGCCTATTTCTTTAGCTTTTAGCAGGATGAGCATCTTTGATGAAGCAAAGTCAGTTTAACTTCTTAAGCTTAAACAAGATATTTTGCACGAGCATTAATTGAAGTAAAACCCAATAATTTCCAGTAGAGAATCTTACCTGAATAGTCGCTGTTGCCCTTGGATTTAATGTTGCGATTTCTTCAAATTGAAGTAGAATGAGCGCTTTAGATGAAGCAAAGTCAATATGACTTCTCAAGTTCGGACATGATCTTTTAAATGTGCATTAACTGAACTGAAGTCACGAGATAATTTCTAGTTGAGAATCTCACCTGATTTGCCATTGATATCTTTGGCTTTAAGGTTGCGGCACTTGATGATGGTGAGCGTGAGCTGGGAGTTGCTCGGTTGGTAGCACAGGGAAGTCAGGATTTCTCCGCACTTGTTTTTCTCAAGAGGCCTCAACGCTTTCCAAAACGTGTTGTTCTTTTCAGAGAAGTCCACCTGCGAACGGTCAGATTTGGATATCAGCCATGAATTGACACGTGACACACATGGAAGAGACGATTCGATGGATTACTTGCAGTTTCAATTCCTAGAAAGTACTTCATGAACCACAACAATAGATACAATTCCTGTTGAGCTTCACAAAAAAACGGGTTAAGGTGAACTGAGACGATATAGATCGAAGGTTCATGCTGTGTATTGACAAGCTCAGTTTCTAAGCTGAAATGCTTTTCCAATACTGGACCACAATCTCTTCAAGCGCAAAAACTGAAATCCACCGAAGTACTTAACTAACACGCTAAAAAACTTAACATAATGTGGCAAAAGCAATGCGAGTAAACGTCGTATCACGCTCTTCTAAATTCGACAAAATAAACGGGATAAACTAACTTAAATGTAAAATTGATGTTCAAAGTTGTCCTTGGAAAATGACTTCTCAATTTTCCACTATAGCAAGCGATACATGCTCAACGAGCTTCCATTCAAAATTTTGTCGGTTTAACACGAGATTTAGGCCGTTACTTCTTTCGGGTGAGGGAAGGAGAGCATTTGCCATTTCTCCGGAGTTAACCGTAAATTAATACGGTACTGTTCTTGATTTTTGAGCCCAAGATCAACGTGCTCTCATATTTACATTGACATATTTTTACAATTGAAGTTTTTCTTTTTAAGAACTCCAAGAAGCTGCACACTCTCAAATTTTCAATAGAAAAATTATTATCAACAGAATCTAATGGGTCTATTCAGATGCTTAAGTTGGCATTTCGGAACGGCTGGGTCCGAGATGAAAGCGCAGGAGGAATAATTCAAGGGCTTCAGATGCAAGCCTAAGCCGTACGGTTGAAGCATGTCTTATGGTGAAAATTAATAAAATGTTTCAGAAAACCTGAATAAAATGTTGCAGAGCCCATTGAAGGAATTTACAAACTTTGAATAACCCTCAGGTAAAATGAAATTAAGCATGAATTATCTATCTTTTTTGTCTAACTTTATCACATGAATTATGGGCAAAGGTCGATTTTTTCTTTACTGCGAGGCCTTTACGGAGAATTACTTACCTCTGATAAAATGTTTACTTGTCATTTTGAATTCAGATACTTTTTAAAATATTAATTGAGTTGTGTTGCGTTCAAGAACCTGTCACACATCCGATCGTCATGGAGGCATGTCTCTGTTATCACTTGCTTAGGAAAATCACAAAAAGTTACAATGTTCTAATGACATTTACGAAACCTGAGCAAATAAACAATCCTCGGGTGGGAACAAAAATTTTAGACTTAAATTTGAGAAGGAAAAATGATGAAGGTAAAAGTAGCAGATCGTTGATAGTAGTACAGTAGTAACGATTTATTTTACGAGTCTTCTGATATCAAGTTTTCAAGTCCAATTTTATTCACATAATTATTATTTTTTTGTTGAATTGAGCAACGAAGCTTAAAAGCGGAGATCACAACAGCAACGCTTACGTGTAGTTGTGAAGAATGGCCTGTACTGTACACTAACAAGAAAAATAAAAGTAAGATTGGAGCAGTTGTTTCTTATTAGAAACTCATCTCAAGTTTTGCGCTGTTACGTGGAAACAAATTTGCATCTTTAGAATTTTGGCGCGTGTGAGGCGCGGTGCGCGCGGCCGGGCATGGAAGCCAAATCGAAGGGCCCCCTAAAAGCAAGATTAGTGCTCCCTGCGTCAACGGTTCATGGCACACAAAGTCTCCGGAATTCCATAATCGGATTATGAACGCTCATAAAACCTCGCGAGGAACGAATTTCCCTGCATTCACAGAGGCAGAGCAACGAAGAGGAATGTTGAGGAAATGCAGAAATTTGCTTTGTTAAATTGAAATGAAACGAAAGAACATGAGTGAGGTTGAACGCTGAGACATCAAAGAAAATTATTAAAGAGCCGGGAGTACCGCAAAAAAAACATGGTTCACCATTGGGCATGAAAATATAAACGTTGTTAAAAAAAGGGTCAAAAGAATGACAAACGAATGATGAAACCATGGAGGCAACTTTTTCATTTACTGAGAAGAAAGGGTTAGAGCAGGCAATAATTTTTGATGAGCAATCAATCAATGCAGGGAAATGGAGGCTTGGAAAATTAATTCCAAGCCTCCAACTCAACAGAGGATAATTTACGCCACAAGTCGACTGGCGACACCTGATGCAACATGAACAAGCAATGTTCCAATCATTAATGAAAACAAGCTAGAGCGGGACCCCATTTCGACCTCGGGAATAGCCAACACACTAATGATCCCATATCCTACTTTCGTCGGTAGGACGATCACTTCACGGCGCATCAGCAGCCATATCTGACAGCAGATCACATCCAAAAGCTCTCAGCAAGTTTAGCTGAGGAGATCAGGCCACCACAACAAGGAAAGAAGTGCGACAGGTGGTGTCTCGCTAAGCTCGTTAGCGTCAGCAGCGAGCACTCCAAGTGTTCAGCCCTCGGAGCTCATCAGGCGTGAGATATGTGGTGTCCTCTAGTGGTGGTGAGTGGGTGGTGGAGGTGTATGGGTGGTGGTGATCGAGTGGGTGGTGGTGGTGTGTGGGTGGTGGAGGTGTGTGGGTGGTGGAGGTGTGTGAGTGGTGGAGGTGTGTGAGTGGTGGAGGTGTGTGAGTAGTGGAGGTGTGTGAGTGGTGGAGGTGTGTGAGTGATGGAGGTGTGTGGGTGGTGGAGGTGTGTGGGTGGTGGAGGTGTGTGTGATGGAGGTGTGTGGGTGGTGGAGGTGTGTGGGTGGTGGTGGTGTGTGAGGGGTGGAGACATGAGAGGGACCAATCGAAAAGCAGCGTTCAGTGCTCATGAAGCTGTTCATACTTTCCATTTCCGATAAGGAAAGATTTATCGTGTCTGTGATGAGTGCCTAACTATAAAGAACTACATATATCGATCAAGCCGACAGATTTTGGCTGAAATTATGTACCTTAAATTTGAATTCAGAGTGGAGAGCTCGAGGTACTGTGTACAGTAATGACTTTACATACACAATTGTACAACTGTAATTGATCACAGCCAATTTTAAAAATTCGAAAAATTTCTTCACAAAAACATAACGTGCATTATTTTGATTACATTTGCGATAACAATTATTTACAGGAGTTTAATTTTCATGATTATATTCAGGATTCAATAGATGTTCCTGCTATACTAATGCAAACACCATAACAGCAAATTCAGATCAAGTTACCGAACGAGTGCTCAAATTTTCTTCAGTTCAGCCTTTACCCAAAGTTGGCTAAAGGATCAGGCAACATTAATTTACATCCCCCAACGAAGTTCAAATAGAAAACAAGCTCTTCCATTCGTGCACACATTCCGTTGAATGCTACGGCAACCCCTCGTTCTTCACTACAAAGTGAGAAAATCTTTGTTTGAAATCAAAGCCCGCTAGAGAAGCAGCTGACTGAGTGTGGCTGGAAACTTGCTCGCAACAGAAGCTCCCAATGTTGTGGTACAATCTGCGTGTCCTGGCATTTTATACGTTCATTGGAGCGACAGGTTCCTCAAAAATAATCATTTTCGCTGCCCTTTTTTAGGGTATGTGAACTATTGCCGTATTTGCATCAACAGAGAATTTTAAATTATTTTCTTGTTATCGAGAGAAAAATATTCTTTGTTTTCAATGAAAGGAAAATAGCCGTCATTTCGATCGCCGACAGGAAGAAACAAAGCGAAATAGAGAAGTGAAAAAAATTAATGGGAGCCCAATGCCCTGAGTTAACAGATTGTTAGGTCGGCTGTCCATTTTTTTCCTTCTCCTCGATTGGTCAAACATAAAATTATTTGCTTTTAAGGTCAACCCACAAGGCCTTCCCCCATCATATGTAGTTTGACTTCGCCTCTGATAAAGAGTGATGTCATTTCAAGTTTGTTAGTTGAGAAGCTAAAATATACTGATGACAACAGGTACTTGCAAGTATATTGTACTTCTAAGAGCAGGTTTGAGTGTGCCTGAAACTTAAAAAGAGAGTCAAACCGAGTTTCTGTAAGATATACAATTTTACGACAAAGCAAATCTATCCACAATGGCACGCAAAATTATTCAACATAATGACAAATTATCCAATTCTACTTATCGTTCATAGCTCAAAGTACAATCATACGATGGCATCGACGTAGAAAGTAATTACGCAGAGGGATGTTGAAAATTGATACATTTTTCCTAATTTATTGACAAAAATTAAAATGTTCGAAGGTGAAAGAATTCAATGCTGTTTGTTTTTCTTACTTAAAATGCATATAAAATTCATTCAAACTTGATGCATCGTATCATATCATTGCATGACAAAATGAAATATTTCTACAAATCACAGACTTTCATATTTGTTTTCCAAGTTGTGAGAGCTTGGATCCTGAGATCGATTAGAGTTCCTGCTTCTAGCAATGTAATTTCAGTAAGCAAACAAGATTATAAAGTCGTTTAATGACCTTCAAATAGTATTGTCGAGAAATGTACAAAAAGAAATGGATGCACAGAAATATACATGGGCTTAAAAATTAACATGAAGACGTTTAGATGGGTTATCAGAGAGTGGAAAAAACTGTGTTTCTTATGAGCGATGAACGTCTACAGGGTAGAGGAGGGTCATCAGAAAAATTAAAAATAACTGTTTTTTTGTAACTGGATCCGAGATCGAACACGACATACAGAGTATTGGCATTGTTAGTGAGTGAAAAACGCCATCAGTTGATGACCCTTAAGGGAAACCTCTTGAAAGATCTTTAGATTATCAGTTAGTATAAAGTTCCCTAGTCGAATGAAATGTGTTTTACAGCGAGGAAAGAGGAAAGCACCATTTAGTATGGAATTAAGAGAATGGAGAGCCTTTGCACAAGTGTGCTTTTCCACTTGGGTCCTTGCGGACAGAAGCATCAAGAATAAAATAAGTTCATGCCACAAAACAAAAGTTAAAGAAGAAAAAAATGGGAGTTGAGAAAAGGACGGCAGGGAAGTGACAAAAAAACATTAGTAATAAATTAGAAAAAACTGCTCCATTTCAACGAGAGCAAAGCCTATCAAACCTTCAGCTCGGGATCTCGCATCATTTCAATAAGAGTGAAAATCCTCATAAAAACAGTAGTTGTATCCCCTCGAGAGTTCCCTTTGTTGAGAAAACCGTTTTTTATAGATCAAAATTACCCGATGAGTATTTGAGAAAATCAGGTTGATTTTAGGATGCTGTTGTTCGGTCGAATGAAACCAAAATTAACCTTTTCGAAATAAACACCGAAGGCCGTATTTGGTAACACAAAACGGAATGCTTACGCCCCTAGGAACAACATTCCAATTTTAAAATCTAATTGCGGAATGGACAAGCTTTTTTCCATGTGGAAGATGGGAAGTAAAGATTATAAAAAGGTGTATTTAATGAACGCAGACATGTTTTTAACGTTTGAACTTTTTGGCAATAAATAGTAAAAAAGGCATCGATTTTGAATATTCTTCCGAGAAATTAATGTCAGGGCCAACGCCATTGCTTCCTCGCACTTCTCCCTACAAATGGAGAAGAAAATTTGAGAATAAAATATAAAAATTGTTTAATGCGTTGAATATTTTTGGGTGTGCGCTAAAAATGCGCTAAAAGACAATAAATGAGAAAATGACGAAACCAACAGCTCGTACTCATTCATATTTATTTTAGGTGAGACAAATAACACCGATATTTCGCAGTGTTTTGCAGCTACCGTCGAAGATGAAAAGCAGCGCGAAATTACAGAGCAAATGTTGGGCTGTGTAACCCAAGTTTGACCAAATCTCCGTCTGTAGGGAGCGCTTCAGTGAATTGAGCGCTGTTTCTCGCAATAGCACTTTCGAGACGAAGTTAATGCACCTCGAATTAAAAGAAGCGCAAGTTTCTAGCGAATGAAAGGAAAACTTTGGATCGAGACAGCGTTTTCTGTGGAATTACCTGAGAGAAACTCAAGACAACAGACATATATTAATCAAAAGCCCACAGGGGTCTCTGGGCTGGCTGCTTCGACGGCAACCGCAAGAAGCCGTGAATTAGGAAAGGAGGAAAGAGCCTGAAAAACGAAATCCGGGTCAAAGTATACAGAGCAAAACCCTTGAATTTATTACTGATAGATACAATTCGATCACTTCTCCATATACGTAATCAAGGCAGCCTAAGCCCCTTTTTTGTCGTTATGATAAATACAATTAGAACAAGTGAAATTATACACCGCAACTCAGGCAGGCTAGAGTCCGTGTGTTGAGGATGATGGACCATTTGGCGATTGGATTCAGCTTACATCAGACATTCTGCTGGACAACGTGTCGACTCCTCTCCACTAATATAATACGCCAGCGATACAATTTCCGGAATTCAAAACAGAATTCCCCTATCCATCCGATCCTCGAGTTAATCGACAACAGTTAACACGAACCTCAACTTATACGGTTGAAACTTAGTCCCAGTCGTTTATCAGATACGATACTTGATACAGCTAATGAATAATTTGGGCTACGTCTATGGGTATAAGTTAACGCTCGTATAAAATGATGTGTGAATAGAGGATCGACTTTACTGAAAAGACCACGCTCGCAGCAGCAGATTGTCAATCTAAAGAGAAAAATGATCTTCAACGTCAACTCGAACAGTACTGGTTGTGTCTATAAATGAATAAAACGAAGGCTTTGTATAGGTCATCATCACTATTATAAAAGTAGCCGCGTCCGTCCGTCCGTGTGACCCCCTCTTGATTCTGGAATCCACAATACGCAATCGGCTCATTTTTAGAATAGACATTTTCTATGGAGCTTTCTCTGTTGAAATTCATCATGTCACTTTGATATTTTTAATTCATAATGCAAAAAGAAATGTTTTAACTTCGTTCGACCAGTAACCTGGCTACCACTGGGTATAAGAGGCCCAAGATTTTGGAACTTGAGTTACTGTGTTCGAAATTGTGATTTTCTTGAAAAGCGTTAAAGAGATAATAGACGACATTTCAGAATAAAATTCGGGTAAAAGAGGCCACCAAAGATAGAAATGTGTCAAACCGCAAGAGAGAAGTATCAAGACTCCGACAGCAAGAAAAACATCGAAGACGATCGGATGACGACGCGAAATGGCAAGACGAAGCAATGTTGCTTGCAGACGAAAAGCTAGAGCTAAATTGACCCTTGACCGGCGTTTGGAAATTCTACGGAATAATGCAGAGCAACACCGATTAGCTAAAGAGAGCTTAACACATCAAAGAAGCGAGAAAATTCTTCGTCATAGCGCTGGACAACATTGAGTGGCACGAGAGAATTCAACTCAAGAAGGACGGTGTGAAATTCTTCAGACTAATGCCGAACAGCATCGACTTGCACAAGCGAATTTAACTCAAGAAAGAAGGGATGAAATTCTTCAGATTGATGCCGAACAGCACGTGTGCACTAGTTATAATAAAAGTAGAGTTTTACTTTGACTCCCATCAACAGGCAAAAATATCTGAAAAATACAAAATTCACGAAATTCAAGTTTTACAGAAATTAAAATTAGGAATTTTTTGAGGAGAACGCTTTAGAGAAAAATCTGAAAATGCTAAGACCAAACTATCCGCGATAAATATGAATTTTGCTCTTTGTTGGGGGCGGTTTAGTTTTATAAAAAAAACAAAGATTATAAAATTCAAGGTTTAAATCATTTGAAGCGTGTCTAAGTATTGTATACTGACTAGAATCGGGTCTCATCTCACAAAACTCTCCATGGTGCCCGACTGCAGAATGGAGTGGACTGGTTAACTGGACACCAGTTCGGACACTGACCTCCTTGTGCTCCGCCACACTAGTCTAAAGGGCACGTCTGGTCATGCCAACATACTCTGATGCACAACCTGCACAACAACTTTCATCGACCAAAGAAGACTGGGCGAGCAAAGGCAGCGTATTCTTAAAGTTCTAAACGGTACCTTTAATTATATCAATCAAGACAGCATGAAAGTTAAAATTGGGGAAATTAATTAAATTGCAGTAATTGGAATAAAACCGGACGTAATTTTTCTGAGTGTAGTCCAAAATAAGGAGATTGCAAATATATTGGATTAGGGATAATGACAATAGTCCAGACGATACAAGTGAACTCTATTTCTCAAATCTGTAAAATTTTGAACTTGACTTGACTAGCATTAAGAACAATAACCATTCTCAAAAAAATAATTTTTCCGAAACGTGAAATCGTAGAGTAAAGTCAAATTTCAAATCCTTTAAGGACGGGAAAGTAAGATTTTGCTGCAGTTTAATTTGAAACGTGAAGTGAACAACTGTACAAAATTAGTACTCGAGCCAGAATAAGAGTTCTTGCGGCAGACTGAAATCTCGAATTCATCACAGTGTCGAGTGACTAAACGATATAAATAAATAAACTAATTCTCCACTTGTAATTCTCTAGTTAATTCAATGTAAGGATGCTGACTGTTGAGATACTGAAGGAATAAATTTGCATTATATTTACAACGAAGTAATAAATACGCATCGTAAATTCATTTACGATCAAAAATAGGTTTGAATGCTACGGGACAGTCGATGAGGCATTTGGTTTAGAAAAACGTATGAAAATTTTGCAAATATTTGGTCAATCGGTAAGCCCATACCATGACCATTTAATTCTCTGTAAAATTTACAGTAAAGAATAAGAGATGATTCCATTCCCGCGTGTTCTAGAAGTTTTTGAAAAAGTTTGCAAGTGAAAAATGCGCATGAAAATAAAACTTTTATCGGTGACAGGGGTGCGTGATCATAATTCGATAGTTTCATTACGCCTGATGTTAGGAAAATTATTTTGATCGTGCAACGAAGACATGAAAACATTTTCTACATTCGCCAGCGTAGTAACTTCTTTAGCAAAAGTGCACGAGTCATCAGTAGTAAATTCATTGCTTTTCAAAAGATTAAAAATAGGTGCCAGTATTTTTACAATGATAATCTATGGGGGTTTTAAAAGCCGAAAATATAAGTTGAAATTGGAATTTAACATTAAAGGCATTTTTTTCATTTTGGGTAAAGCATATAATGAGTCGGGACCAATTATGTAGGTATATGTCTCTTGATATTTCTTATTAAATATTAGTTGAAAATTGGTCGCAGAACATTTGTTCAGTCATTTTCCCTCTTTTCTCAGTTTTATGTCATGATTTTATAAAATCAACTAAGCCCAAGTCAATATTTCAGCAGCGCATGCAATGTTGACTTGATTTCACGTTCCGTACACTAAAATTATTACACAAAAAAATTCCTAATTTCCAAGCAAAACTCTTAATAATTTCCAAGTAAAATTACAAATTCAATCGTGAAGGTAGTCCGGTGTCACGTGAACACGTTTTTCTGAATTCTTCCTGATTAAATATCATTAAATTCCATTTGTTCTGAATTAGCACTGCAGAAATATTTGGGCTGAGGTCCTTACAATATTCACAGACTTTATATATTGTGAATAGTGCAGGAACGCTTCCTGTAATTGTCGAATTGTTCTCTGAGGCTCCAATGCGAATGTCCATTCCTTCTTGAAATCCTGATTGATTATAATTTGCAGGAAACTTCACGGTAGGTAACGGTTCTTGAGACAAATTTATTTGCAGGTGTACGAATATAGAAAATCATTCATATTTTCTGTACACGAAGTCGAGTAGCGTAAATCTGTAGATGTTTTAGCAGCTACAACACTGGATCTAGGTTCCAAGTTTTTGGCACTGAGAGATGCATACACGTGCAGCAATTGGGAACGAGATATAAATGTAGCACATTTAAAAAGCGCACAGATTTCCAAAAACTATACCGCACTTACCGACGATTTTTTCGCTCGAATTTTCAATCATGGCTATAGTCTTGAGACAGCTTTTGAAAAGTGGCATTTGCCTCGGTGTTCTATTTTTCTATTATTGAATTAAACTCAAATATTTTAATGCATTTACACCTCTAAAGGACTTTTTCTGAAGGTATTGATCATTGATATAAAAGTTATAAATGTTATAGTAACTGGAAATTTCAGAGAAGAATGACCGAATGCACTCCCTCGACGGAGTCGCAATGATTTGTAAAATAAAATCTTCCTGAAAACGGCAGTAGGAATAAAATAAAAGAGGTCTCCATGAGGTTGAAATCTTCAGTAATGACGCGTCGGGCGCCTTATTGAGGCAGAGACGAAAATTATGAGTTCCTTTAATACTTTTGATTGCAAATTCACAACACATTGCCACACCAGTGCTGCTCACACAAATGCATGCCCATCAAGGCACCTTTGTGACGGTCCTCAGGCTAGGAGTTCTTAGATGATATCGTTCAATGAACGCGCTCTCAACCTCTTTTCGTGCACGTGAATGTTGAAATCTTCTTGCGTTAACGCGGGCGAAGATTTTTATTTCATGCCGAATAGAAATCTCAACGCGTTTTTTGAAGTTCTCTGCCCACAGGTAGTTCATCTCGTTTAAATCTCGGTGAGAACCTGATGTCAGTGCCAGTTTATTTACGGTACTTGTGATAATAGTAAAATGAGCAAAGAATTTAACTTGTACCAAGGCCTGAGAGGCGCACGGGCATCCTACCTTCTCACATAAATAGTTGAGAGGATTCTACGAGTGCTGATGAATATTCGTTTTCCGGATGTCCTACAAAAAATCATACAAATATTAAATAAATTAAAATATATCGTTAATGCTTATAAAGATCTAGTTCTCTAACAATGAAAATATTTAGCCAATATCATACAACGTCGAAATTGAGAACCAATATTTCCTAAACAAATGATGCTCAGTACAGTCTTTGGTATTTTCAAGAGTACCAGCTGAATAAATAGTTTCTTCGACAATAGCTCTTAATATTGTCTCAAAACGTGCGCAAAAGCAAGAAAACAAAAATGCTCAAAAGTTAATTTATTAATCAAATTGATAAAATTTTTAGAAGAAATGCCATGACAATTAGTTACATATGAAACTTAAAAATTCCATTTTCAAAACTATAAATCCTGCAGTCGTACATCTTAAAGACTGAGACAGTTTGTTGCACATGAATTGCAAATCCTTCACTGATACTTTTTTCCATAGACCGGACGTCGCATGGCATTCGGTGGGTGGAGGTGGACGCTCTACGGTGGACCGGACGACGACACTCTAGATGCCCAATTACAACTGCGGCAAGGAATGCAGCAGACCAGATGCCTCATGAATTTGCAAGTGAAAAATTTGAAACCTTGCACGAAAACTTTTACTATGTCAAGTGAGCGAGGCGAGTTGTAACACCCAACATAACGTTTGTAATTAAATTAGATGTTAGTTTAAGCCTCCCTGACCGCCACAAAGGCGTTCCAAAGCAAGGAAGGATGAAGGCACCATTTAGAATGGCGTTAAGGGAAAGCGGAACCTAAGCACAAGGTGTGCTCCCACACAAGATCCCCTAGGTATGGAAACAGTAAATTAAATTATTATTATATAAGAAAGTTTTAGCCTCCCGTAACCACAACCAAGGATGTTCAAAGAGAGGAAGAAAGAAGGCACCATTTAGTATGGAGTTGATGGAACGCGGAATCTGTGCACAAGGTGCATAGAAACAGTAGGCTAAGAAAGAAGTTCATGAAACGAGATAAAAGTTGAAGAAGAAAGAAGTAGGTGCTGAAAACAGGACAGAAGTGAACAGAAAAAAAATGGTCCGTAACAAAACAAAACCTTTTCTATTTCAACAAAAAGAAGCCTACCTAACCTTTTGCTCGGGCCCTCACAAAGTCCTCCTGGGAGCGCTAATTCCCATAGATACAATAGTTGTATCCCCCTGAGGGGACAGTAAATTAAAAAAAGAGGATTATGAAACACGATAAAAGGTTGAGAGAAAGTTGAAAGAGCTGAAAAACAGAACAGCAGTGAACCAAAAAAAATGGTCCATAACAAAACAAAAAATATTTTATTTCACCAAATAGAAGGCCTTCTTTACTCTCAGCTCGGGACCCCATAACTGTTTCTAATTTGTAATACAATTTTTATGAGGTTACGCATACAACTGTTGCGCATACAAGGCAATAATTAAACGCTGTAAAAATAAACACAGTTCACGTGTCACTGCAGAAGCTTAAAGTTTCATCAATTCGTTGTGAGCAACTCGTTATAGAAGATTAAAAAAGACGTGAGCATATCAAAGCGATGAAACGCTGAAGCTCGCGTGAAGATCCAGCAACAAGCATTGCTGAATAAGCAAAGAATAGCTACGGTTATTACTATTAGTCCTAATTATTCGAGGCGTAAAGCCAGATTATCAGCACTCACATTTAAATCTTGTCAAATAATACAGAGGGAGAATTCCCGAGATGAAAATCGCTGCTGTTATCTGCGCTGAGTTGCGCAGTTATGTTCACGTAAGGGCTGGTTGTAGCTACCTCGTTGGTGGCTGTCGAGGCTGCAATGTGATTGTGCAAAGACGTTGTCACTTCACAAACGACATGGACGTCGCATATGGCTAGTGTGGGATAACGGACAGTTTTGCGTAACCGCTGCGCTGAGCCACGTAAATGAGGCCCTGATAGACGTTGGCAATTTTCAATCTGCACGTCTCCTCCACTGAGCAATAGACGCGCAATATATGCAGGAAGGTAATTTATGCCAGTACACAGACCTGATAAGTGAAAATATTATTTTATATAAGAAAGTTTTTGCCTCCCTTAACCACGACAAAGATGTTCCAAGAGAGGAAGGAGAAAGGCACCATTTAATATGGAGTTGAGGGAACGCAGAATCTATGCACAAGGTGCACAGAAACAGTAAGCAAAGAAAGAAGTTCATGAAACAAGAAAAAGTTGAAGAAGAAAGTCGTGGGTGCTGAAAAATAGGACAGCAGTGAACCGAAAAAAGATGGTTTATAACAGAACAAAAACCCATTTTATTTCAACAAAAAGGAAGCCTACCTAACCCTTAGCTCGGGCCCTCATAGTCCCCCTGGGAGCGCTAATTCCCATAAATACAATAGTTGTATCCCCCTGAGGGGATAAGAGAGAAAATATAAATATTCTGGAATTGTTCGTGTGTTCTTTTCAGTACAAGATTAATTTTAGATGAACATTACCTCAGATGGCTGCAGAACAGCAAATATTGCCTGTAGAGAAGAGCTTTAAATAACTTAAGACTGTGCTCTATCAGACTCCGTCATTTCTTTTACCTCAACGCAGGCTTCAGGCTTCAAATTTCATCCAGAAATCATTCGCATATTCCAGATGTCAATTAGGCAGACGGCTGAAATATCGACGGAAAAAGCTCGGGTCTGGTGCGAAAATATTGGCGGAATTTGGTCGGAAAAGTCAAGCGGAGAATTCCATTTAATAAAAATAAAGAATCTTCGTGATAAAAAGGAAGAGAAAAACTTCAGGTAAGCGGAAAATTGAAAGCAGATGCAAGAATTTGAAATTAAGCAAGCAGGCACTCAGTGCAGGGCAGTGATGGCTGATGATGAAAAAAGTTACAAAATTGTTGAAAAGAATAAGCGTGAGATGAGAGTCAGAGAACACGCCCGGCACGTCTCGTCACACCGAAGTCACACATTTTATAGACCAAAATTGGTAAACGCAAGTTGAAAAAATAGTTCATGGAAGAAAAACAACTAAAAGCGTGAGGTAGGGATGACAGATTAAAATTTTAGACAAAAGTACACGCGGAATGAAGGGAATGAAGCCAACAAATGTCTGAGGAATTCTCTTAACCGATACTTACATTGGGCGTTTCTCGAGAACATGAACCCTGTTTGAATGGCAATAACTTGGTAACTAATCACCCGATTTTAATACATTTTTTTTTCGTCATATGCAGGAAATTGTTTCCTTGGATAACAACGCAACAGTTGTTTTATTAACACAAAACTCTGTTCATAGCTACTTAAAACGTGCGGGGGCATCCAAGCTTTTTCGGGAACAATTATTCACAAATGATTATAGAACTAATTGAATTTATTTGGCGTCATGTATACAAACAAAAATACGAAACCGCATTTGGATAAATAATTATTCACATTTCAATGCCAAAAACTTTATTAAATAATTAGAATAAAAATGAGATTTAATCTACCACTAATTCGGTGACAATTTTTCTAATGCGTTTTCGAATTTTTTCATTCATCCTTTGCATTTAGCGCCTTATCATCCGTAGATTTTGGATGAGAGTATCTCACTTACTTTGTCATAATATTTTCTCTAAGTCATCTGAATTTAGCGGCGGAGTTACGTAGACTTTATTTTTTAGACGTACCCACGAAAAGAACTCACATGGAGTGAGATCTGGGGACCTGGGCGGCCACTCCTGGCCATGTCATACGCCGATGCCAAGGTTCTGAAGTACTGTTTGCAAACAGTGCCCTACAAGTAGAATTTGCCGATGGCAAGGAACACCGAAGCAATTACAAAACCTGAATCTCCCCTTAAAACTATCAAGTTATTATGATTTTAAGTAGATTTATTATCACTTACGATTATTTGTATCAAAAAGTGTTTTAGATAATATCAAGCGTTTTAAGGAGACATCAATACAGTTTTGTTTTAGTGAAACAATGAACTTGTTGCTATGCTAGAAAAGAATTTCCTGCATCTTACAAAAAAGTTAAAATCGGAAAATTAGCGAGCAAGTTGCTAACTTTCAAATAGAGAGTTCGGGTTTTAGTGAAACATTTTTTTCAATACCACCAAGGGCGCAATAGATGGAGTGTTCCTCTTTGTCAATAGGATAGAAAATCCCTTTTTTGTCTATTATATTAAAAAGAAATAACATTTCCCCACCTAGAGAAAATTTGTGTGGACAACCATCGGGCTTGACAACTTCTCGGTCGGCCAGGAAGGCGTTTTTTCTAAGGTGCAGTCTGAATACCAAACTAAGCTAAAGACCATCTCTACATAAACAATCTTGCAAGCAGCAACACACCCAACGACTGATGTAGGAGCTTATTAAAGCGGATTCCATCAAAGGCCAGAGAGACCCAAAGTCAACCGTTTGAGTTCAATTTGTTAGTGTCGCGAATTTCAACTCGAATAGAAGCATTCGCCCCGAGCTCCACGAGTTGCATTGACGCTCAATGACCTGAATTACGTTTCGTCTTTGAACAAAGTTTATAAATGATAAACAATAATTTGAGCAGTGGTCATAGATCGACCGTGAAATTACTGGGAACCAAAATCGAAAACCCCGTATTGATTTTTTTAATGTTGCACGTTGAAACCTGATAGTAAAATTAGGACCTTATAGTACAATTGTAAGCAACCGATGAACTTTTCATAAACGGGAAAGTAGTTTCAGGTATAGCTCTTCTTCCAAAAATCTTGGAGCAAAAATAGAGAAACTGCACCAAACGTGAAATATTTACGTGAAAAAACTCTCGATTTTAGTTGTGCTGTCAGTTCTTTTATTCAAAATTCCCATAAATTTCAAATTTTCCGTACCAAAGGAAAATTGAAGCGAACGAACTTGGTAAGCGCATTACAAAATATCACACGTGATAAACTGAGGAAGTATATTGCAATAATCCTTGGCAAAAAAGAAAACAATGAATAATATAGGAGGAAATTTTCAGAACGCAAGCGAGAGGCAAGCGGAAATTACAAAAATTTTAGAAACTCAAACCCAACCCAGTAAACGTTTGCTTGCGATAGACAGAGCTATGAAATTTGTTATTTTGACAAATAACCAACAGGCCTCTTGCTTCTCCCTCTCAATCCTCTGTGCGCGCCCATGCAGAAAAGTGCGACTTGCCTGTTCGTTTAGATGATTTCCAGATAATTGAAACCTCTTCTAGTCAAACAGATCTTCGAATTTTAGAGTCTCTTTTAATCATGAAAGACAAACCGGTTTTAAATGATGTTCAATTTTCCTTCCCCTCGCAAATTTCCTGTTAGTAATCACAAATGTTAACCATGTATATGTATATTTTTTACTGTATGAAAATAACTCGTTTCCTCAGATGCTGAAGATGACCCTTGTGGTCGAAACATTCATCTGTCGGGGATATTTTTAGTTGTCCTGACGCATTAAACTCGCTAAGAAATTATGTCTATTTTAAAAGTGACCATCCTTGCTATTTTATTTATAGTTAGACTTCGCAATCGGCATAACATTGATGTAAATCATTGCTTACCTTACCGCATCTAGCTGACTAATCGCGACTCAGATTACAAAGATTTCCAGTCAGCTAGCAACGCTCCACAACTACGAGTGGTTGGCTGTCTCGCCCGCTCACGTGGCTCCACCGAGCCAAATAATGCCAGTCTCCGCATCAGCGTCACTGCTCAAAGACCTCAATTCAAAAGTCTAAAAAGGCTTAGGCAAAGTGCTCGACCTCATCGCACCCTGTCGGCACCAACAGTTTGCCTTGTTCCCCGGAGCAGAGCAACTGTGGGTGTAAATCGCTCTTTCACTCTATCTCATTAAGCTAGAGAAAAAACAATTATTCTTGAATACGCTTTACACCAACCGTCACTTCTGCGTCCCGCTCGCAGCTCTCCTCACGCTCTCCGCACTAAGCCATCTCAAATTTTAGAATCTCTGCACCCTGGCATGAGCAACAACACATATTCTGCAGCCTACTCTTGCCTCCGAGATCCTAAGTCGCCAACAAAGCCACAGTAATCACTAACTATCCCTGGGTTCACTCCGAGCAACAGCAAGTGAACAACCGAGGTTCTTGCAATCAACTACAATAGACCACACGTATTACTGTTTTCAAATACCGTTTCCAGACAAGGCGGACGTTATTGCAGATCTTTGTGACTCGGCAAATTCGTCGATGTAAATTTGCCGAGCTTGGCTGCTCTACCACCTACAGTTGTGTACCTAAATAAACCAATGCTTCGTCTTAACCATCGTGTTTTTTTTTATTCGGTTATTTCTCTGACAAAAAGTAAAAACACAACTGACAAACAGTTAATGACGCACTTGTACCTCAGCTATCAGCTATGACTTAAAAATGTCTTGAGCATGGTTTCATACACTTCTATGAAAAACTTTAACATAAAACCCAAACTCAACAAAATACAAAGTCTCTGGAGTGCACAATCATAGGAATGATACTGGAAGCTTTTCAAGTTGCAATTAGACTTTCAACAAACCAAAAACTACCATAATACTATTCTTGAATAACAGAGTTTTATAATAATATGTTCTAAGTTATTCTAGTCGTTAAGAAGTTATTCTAGTCGTATTCTAGTCGTTTGATAGAACATTCAGGAAAGAATTTGACAAGATCTCGACGAAGATGAGAACTTTATGATGAGAAATGTGATAACCTCTGCTAGGAATGCAAGGAAATCAGCCTCGCATACTTTTCCTTCAGCAGACTTTTGCTGCCAGGTATCATTAAATGCATGGCAGGATACAGAGAGAGAGCGATTGCAATGAATAAATACAGAGTTGAAAAATTTTTCTGAGAGCACCCAGCTAGTTGATGTTGGTCTTGACAAAGCAGAAAACGAAACTGAATAGAACTCAGTGTTTGCTTAAGATAGAAATCAGTGCAAACAGATTTCGACAAACTTATTTTCTTCTGCAATGAGTTTGAGGAAGGTATTTGATGATATGAAGCGCTTAAGACGTACTCTCTAGTGGTATTAGACTTTATATTTAATGAAGAAATACGAAATGGAGCGTTCAAAGCACCTTTAATGTGTTACGAACCACTAAATAAAACTATAAACGTAAAAAAGTAAACCATATTCTTACAGAACACAGACAATCCTCAGGTGTAAGAAAACTTCAGCATTGATGCGAAAATTGCTACGCTGTGGTGCCCCTTCCAAACGCTTATGTCATCCGCTTACTTCACTATAGTGTTCCATAATGCTTAACCTGATGTTAAGCATTTAAGGTTTGTTTGTTTGCAAGCATTATTTTTTGTTCAACAATTCAATGAAAACACATACCATCTCCTCAAAAAAAAAAAAAACCTCAGAGAACCTACTAATCTACAGGTACATAAAATAGAAAACTTAACACGTTGGTCCTGTTCACAGCATTCACGCACAATTTTCCCTGCATCGGTGGCCCAGATAACGCAAGGACTTTGTGTCATTGCTCTCTGAAGTTGCAAGAGCAGAGCAAGGCTTTTGGAGTGCGGTGGTGTTGACGGGAGCTCAGCAGCCAAATTAGGCTCTCAGTCTCACGCTTTCCCCAAATCTGGCGCCGCTCATCTGTTTGCCGCACTGGAAAATGTGATTACCGTGCGATCACGGCGGCGCCCAGCGGCACATTTGGGGGGCTTCGTTGTGAGGCAAAGTGTTGGGCAGCCTCATTGAACACGAGCCCGTTCAGAAGAGAAAGTGTTGCGGCGTCGACAAATCATTGTGATCAAATGAGCTGAGGACTGATGTCCCTCCATCAGTAGATCGTACATCAAGAACCCTGCGCTTCAGATTTCGTGACTGGACATAACACGGTCGGATAAGTGCATGCTTATGGAGGCAATTTATCAAGAGTTTTTCACTGTAGTACGATCAGTCTAATTAAACGTCTCTGGCGTACACTGATCTTATCATGCATAATTCGTGCGCTTGAATTCAATGACACTTGTGATTGATAATGAAAACGGTATGGGCATATCTCGCGTCTAAAATAGTTTTTCCGCAAGAAGTAATTTCTGAAAGAAAAAATTTGCAACTATTTTAGATAACCGAATTAACCAATAGTTACCTTGAATTTTTATAGTTGAACGAGACTGATTTAATTTGTATATGTATAGTTTAGTTAGTTTAGAACTAATACAAATACAACAGCACAGTATATTTGGCGCTATATTCCACACTACAAAAGTAATCCATTGGAACACGAAGAAACTCGAACTACAATGCCCATGAAAATAATATTTCTATCAATTTTCCCTTCGTAATTTTATGTATAAAACTTTGAATAATGACCGCTACAACGACCTTTAACAAATTATGTTTTCTCAAATTCACCACCACGAACATTTAATTAGAAGCCGAAGTCATTTCATACTACCTTACTATAACAAAACCAGACTCCAATCGTCTCCATTTCATTGAAACAAAAACTTGGAATCTGCCTCCTCGCATCTGTGGAATAAACTATTCCAGATCTTTTAAGTGTCTTGATGTTTTTCTTATCGAGGTGTTAATGAAGACAACAATTCGAAATAGCCGTCTCCTCTATGTATTAGAGAGTTCAAGATGTATCTTCTTGAACCATCAATTCTGAAATAATTCTAATTTCAATTGCATTCGAGAATATGTATTTCTCGCCTGAATAAGTAACATAATGATCAGCGTAATTATGAGACCAGCAAACGTAATCCTGACCTTCAACAACTATTCCATTAGCTTAGCGAACGTTTACGCGATGTGGTCTAGAATAGAATAAAGTACAAATGTAAAATAAGGTCTATAAAGCATGTCCTAGAAATCATTGAATCGGGCCCTGAAGTGGTTGTCCCTCAACCTGTCCATGGCAACAGTTTAAAGCAAAGATTTCTTTTATGTGTTGCTTGTGGATATTAATGATTCAAATTACCATAACCGTTTATTCCACAAGATTAGGAGAAGATATACTAGTTAAGCCAATCTCTTTTTGAAATAAATAACAAGGATTTACATTAAACCTCGGGATACAGTTAATTTTATACCTGCGCGTTGGGGGACAATAAGATCAGTTGCAGACGCTACGATTTTACATTGATTTTCAGGAAAAATGATTGTCAGCATGTTTTGAAGTTTACCTCATATCAGATAGATTTTTTATTATATCCTAGGAACTGTGTTGCACTCAACGCCCAATACTCATCTAGGGTATAAGGGTAAGTGAAATAAAACTAAGGTTTATGTTTTCTTGGGAGCTACAAGTAAGAAATTCATACAATTTAATTTCGCAATGAGCAACGGTGGAGTTCAAAGATCATAGAACGTGCTGACGAAGGCATGCATGCTCAGTGCTATGGCTTATACCTGCATCACACGAGCAGTCATGTCCTGCCTGGACGAGTTGTCAATGTCGATTTTCTCTCTACGCTCCGCCCACTTGGCAGGTAAAACACCCAAGGTACAAAAATAGCGATCTTCGTTGTGCGGCTACTAACAAGATTTTTTTAGATACAATGAAACCCGCAGGCATTAACGCTGAAAGTGTTACATGCAAAATAGTACCTAGCGCATGCAGTTTCGCCGCGAGTTCAAAAATTTGTAAATTCAACGAAATCTGATGGAACTTTTTAAAAACATTGCTGCTCCTAGAGTTTTTCTTGCAAGCCCCGGTTTCATCCAGCATTCGCGCTTGCTTTTATCGTCGTCTGCAGCGATGACTGCAAGGAGAAAGGCTTTTTTTCTTGAGTTTTGACAACATTCGAGTAAGAGCGCAGAGATCGCACTTCACCCACTTTTACGTCTTGCATTGAACTGACCCCGAGCTGGCTGCGCCGCTGCGTAGAGTATGACAACTTGCTGGCTCTGGTGTGATCATCACTGCCTGCATCGTGTCCATGCACACGAAAGAGAGCACAGTGAGCACTGCACACACGTCTGCTCGTGTGATGCAGGCGTTAGAATCTAGAATGAAGAAAATATCTTTTCAGTGCACCCTCCTCTGAGAGCCAAACAGCTCTTACCTTGTAAACACCATAACAAAATGACGTGCTTTTGTTTTGCCCAACTTTTTTTAAGCGTGGGATTACTTGAGCGGATAAACTTCTTTTAGAAAATTGCTTGTAAGTTTCAGTCGTGCGGATAGCTAGCAGCAACGTTTGTCGCAACGCTGCGGCTGCAAGGGCGCTCGCAAAATGTGCCAAACAGCGTTGCTTCTGCCGTGCCTCATGTTTATGAAGATCAAATCGTAACGAGGAAATCATTCCTCCATCGTATGACAGCTGGCGTTAGTGTATGATTAAATTAGATTAGGTAAGTTAGTTTAAAGCGTCCCTAACTGCAACAAAGGCGTTCCAATAAGAGGAAGGAGGAAGACGCCATTTAGTTTGGAGTTAAGCGAACGCGAAACCTATGCACAAGGTACATAGAGACAGTTTTTTGAGCAAAAAGTTTATGAAACAAGGTTAGAGTTGAAGAAGAAATAAGTAGGTGGTGGTGGAAAACAGGACAGCAGTGCACCGAAGAAAGGTAGTCCTAACAAAACAAAACCCCTATACTATTTCAACAAAAAGAAGGCCTATCTAACTTTCATCTCGGGATCTCGCATATATCCCCTGTTAGAGCTAATTCCCATAGATACAATAGTTGTATCCCCTAGGGGGCATTATGATAAGAAAACTGTTATTTGTACCTTGATTGACTTTCCTTTAGAACACCAGCAGGAACACTGCATCAAGACACAGTGACACCAGCAGAAACTGCATCAAGACACAGTGACACCAGCAGGAACTGCATCAAGACACAGTGACACCAGCAGGAACTGCATCAAGACACGGTGACACCAGCAGGAACTGCATCAAGACACAGTGACACCAGAAGGAACTGCATCAAGACACAGTGACACCAGCAGGAACTGCATCAAGACACAGTGACACCAGCAGGAACTGCATCAAGACACAGTGACACCAGCAGGAACTTCATCAAGACACAGTGACACCAGCAGGAACTGCATCAAGACACAGTGACACCAGCAGGAACTGCATCAAGACACAGTGACACCAGCAGGAACTGCATCAAGACACAGTGACACCAGCAGGAACTGCATCAAGACACATTAAGGGGACTGGATCACGCTAACGTCACGCGCGTAAAATTTTGTCAAGTGTCACTCCCGAGTGAACACAAATGAGAGTATGCGAGTGTTATTGAATTTTATTGTCCTCACATAATGCACTTAATGAAACCGCAGAGATTTTACTCATTGGTCAGAATACGAAAATATCTTACGCATTCTTTTCACATGGACACTTAAATAGTACATTCCTCTTGTTTTGTCGTTATAGCTCAACCAGAATTCTGGTAGTAGATAATCATACGTAATTCAATGCATTACATGAGTAGATGAATTAAGAAAAAAGAAAAAAATTCTGAACTCCAATGGGATAACACCCTGAAATGTATGTCTCGGCCGTAACTTTGAGTGAATCTCAGTAAAGTACGAGTACACCTTGTAACTCTATTAACAATAATGAACTCAAGAATTAACTTCCGTAATTGAGATGTCGCAGCTCGTGAAAGGAGTAAATTATTCACAAACCATGAGGTTTCTTTGTAGACTTCC
The DNA here is from genome assembly GCA_014220935.1 of Platorchestia sp. MABIK. NCBI lineage: Eukaryota > Metazoa > Arthropoda > Malacostraca > Amphipoda > Talitridae > Platorchestia > Platorchestia sp. MABIK. Next base: position 25,850 of record JACJUY010004108.1, on the reverse strand, counting down.
TTATGAGGCTCGTTTATTATTACTTGAGTGCCCCTTTTTAAGCACTTCGCAAAAACAGAGAAATTTTTAATCTTCAATCTTGTGTTTGTGTAGGAATCTCTATGAAAATTAGGAAAAAATTATGGTACTTCTACAATGCGAGTTTCTCATGCAATGAAGCCAGAATTGTCCCGGCTGTAGTGGGACACAGGCGTTAAATATACGATCAAATTTTAGCTGCCAATTAAGTGAATAATTGCCTCATAGCTCATACTTCCTGTGTTTGGTAGTTTCCAATGTGTACAGACAGTCTTCAACACCTCAGCGCTTATTCAGATAAAACACGATCCTTCTACCCTACACTCTTAATGATTCTTTGGTACTCGGATGATGACATGGAATCTGCAGGAGATTTTTCCACTTGTGCTTCATTGCAATTTAGAAGCCTAAATTTATCTTTCTTCGCTGATACTAGAGCGCTGGAGAAAAGTATCCTCGGAACCCTCTATAAAATTATCACTTTTTTCATCCTCTAAATTTAAGAAGAAACTGCTAATTTACGGTAAATTTGACCATTCAAGAGGAGCGCTCCCGTTTTAATTGCATCATTCAGCTCGGATTAATTAAGGCGGAAGACCAGCATACTGAAGAGCTGTCTGAACAGGTCCTGATTAGCTGACGGGAATATCGCCTGAGTGACTGTCAAGTCGCCAGCCTTCTTTAAGAGTTGACTTCTTCCGAAATGACGACTTTTTTATGGGGATTGAATCAATTTGAGACTAGAGAGTTTTCATTAGTCTTCATCAGAAACACCGGCCATCTCAAGTTTCGAAGTGGTGAGTGTGATACTTTGATCGAGCTTAGGTTTTTTCTCGAAATATTACTGCATCTTTGACGAGGACGAATAAGAAACCTTTTTCGACGGTTCTACAGTTCTTTACATATTACGCTATAAAGAAGGCTTGGGGACTACAAAAACACCCATACGCATTTCTAGCCGTCACAAAGGCTATGTTATTGCAAAGGGGCCAATACTGTGTACTATTTTGAGAGCTCCAATGTTGTCCATACTCTGTTTATTTAACATTTAAGAATTGCTTTATGCGTCCAAAGATAACCGGAGTCCCAAAAACGCAGTTCTGTGTTTCGACTAGCGCAACACTCACTCAAAGCTCTGACACTTTCATGGCTCTTGTCTCGGACCTGGACATCAGGAATACGCTTCATTTTTGTGCCGGGAAAACAAATGCACTCGTAGAATCACAGGAATTCAACCAATCTTAGTAGCAGAAAAAAATTCAATCATGTAAAACTTCGCCAAAAAATTGAGGAAATCAATGCATCTTCCAATAACACAATCGAATAGATAAAGTGAGAGAATCGTTGAACTCTCTTCAAAACTAAAAAACGTGATTGGCTTGCAGTTTGAGGTCCTAAAGTTTGTTTCTGCCACGTTTTATGAATAGTGCGCTTGGTTTGTTGGGCTTTGTAGGTAAATTTTTACAATCTAAGTATATTTTAAAACAAGAAAAGCGAGTGCATGTAAACAATATCCTATAAGTTGAGTCAAAGATCCCCAATAACTTAAAAAAAATTAACCGCAATGCAGCTATATTCTACAACGAATGAGACGCTCGAATTTTTCGAGCGTTTGCCGCTAGTCCAAAAAAATCAGAAATTTTTGGGATATCCGACCATCTACTGGAAAACCTACGACGCAAGGGAACAAAGCAGACCAGAAGCCCCGTCTCTTATCAGAGTAGCACTCGAGCTTAGGAGTTCCGCCAACAGAATCCACTTTTACGTGGGTAGTGCAATTTAAAAATAAGTCAACATTCAAATGCTAGCCAAACGCTATATAAATAAAAAGTTGTTGAGGCGCAGACCTGAAATTCCTTTGGTTCGGAAGAAGCCAGCGTAACTTGCCTTATGACTGAAAAAATATTTTATTTATATATTTCATAGTTATATATTTAAATATTAAAATATCGCTCAGTCATATGGATGCACAAATACAAGAAATTGATAACAAAGGCTTAAGTCAAATAAGTCTACGAAAGCCGTAAGTTCTAGTACATTGAATTGTACTGCCAGAAACGATTAGGCGTAGAAATCTTTTAAAAAACAAAATTTCTTGTGGGAAAAGGAACAGAAAGAGCTAAAATTTCTTGTGGGAAAAGGAATAGAAACACAGATGTAACTCGCTCATAGAAAAAGCCAGGGGAAAAATAAAAATACGCACAACGTTTCACAGAACCCACAGCAGACACGAGGGAAAAGCGATGCCGGTTCTGCTGAGTGTACTAGACACGCATGCCGCAGAAAAACACCAATTTAGCGAGGTAGGCACATGAGACCAGGCATCACCGACACACGAGCATTCCTCCCCTGCCAAGCTCAGGAAGCCCACATTTGCTAGGCTAATAGAAGTTTAATACCTTATAAAAACCTAATTAGGCAATGGAAGCAGCTCTAATGAAGGCGAGCAGTAACGTTTTTCCTGTTTTTGCCTCAGTACTTTCTTTATTGATTTTACAGTAACACTTGCGAGTGCAAGTGGAGAGACGTGAAGGCTGTCTCTTGCGAGTCAGATCTGATAGTGAGCAGATGGGCAGGCCAGCATGCCGAGGCAGGCCAGCATGCCGAGGCAGGCCAGCATGCCGAGGCAGGCCAGCATGCCGAGGCAGGCCAGCATGCCGAGGCAGGCCAGCATGCCGAGGCAGGCCAGCATGCCGAGGCAGGCCAGCGTGCCGAGGTAGGCCAGCGTGCCGAGGTAGGCCAGCATGCCGAGGTAGACCAGCATGCCGAGGTAGACCAGCATGCCAAGGTAGGCCAGCATGCCGAGGTAGGCCAGCATGCCGAGGTAGGCCAGCAGTCAGAGGCAGGCCAGCAGGCCGAGGCAGGCCAGCAGGCCGAGGCAGGCCAGCAGGCCGAGGAAGGCCAGGTAACTGGAGTTCCACTGTTCAATAATTCACAGCTCCTCAGTAGCACGGCACCTTTGACATCGAGGACGAAACTAGCGAATGCTTTCCAGTTTTAGACTCGGAGATTCCCTACGATCTTCTAGACTCACTTTCCATCAAAAACTTTTCAGTCGCTCAACATTTCATTCGAATCGGTTGTGCATTTTACTCGAGAAGTTTTAAATAGCTTTGGCAGATCGAAGTTTTCACAACACTTTGCATAACTAGATTTTTGTATCATAAGAAATTCAAAAGAAGGAGACGAGATGCTGCAGAATTTTCTCAGAGTTGAGTATCGACTACAACATCGACGTGGGTTGAGTCTCGAATACACAACACAAATACAATGCTTTCGTATGGCGGAAAACAAAAATTTAGACACCGCTTGTTATTAAAGCGAAATTTTCAGTCTTTTGGACAAATGCTACAGATGAAGATGTCTTGCGTGGAAGTGAATCACTAAGATTGATTCATCTGCTTGGATCGATTAATGAATCGTTTGACGCATTCGGAGAGCAAAATGATTTTGTTAAGAATTCATCATCAACAGGTCTATTTATGAAAATTCATCTCTATGGATTATTATCATTATATTTATTAGTCAGTTCAAGACTCGATCCCAAGGAGCAAAAAAGGCGATTTCAATAGAGCAAATGTAGGGACAATTTAATATAAACTGTAGAAAACTGGGAACGAGGTGTGTCCCCACGATGGTTACCCCACGCACAGAGACAGCAAGTAGAAGAAGAAGATCGAGGAAAGACGATGAGGATGTAGGGAAAAATGCATGAAAATCAAAAAGTAAAGTGGGCACGAAAGTTTAGATTAAAATAATTAGTTTCAGCCTCCCTGACTACAACATAGATGCTCACAGAGAGAGAGAGAGAGAGAGAGGAGTTAAAGGGAGTTAAAATAGGGAGTTAAAGGGAACGCGGAATCTACGCACAAGGTGTGTTCCTAAACCATATCCCCTGCGCAAATAAACAGTGAGTTGAGAGAGAAGGTTAAGAAACGAGATAATAAAAATTGAAGAAGAAGGTCAGAGATGCTAAAAGGAGAACAGTGATTCGAAACGGGATGGTCTGTAACAAATCAAAAACTATTATATTTCAACAAAAAGAAGGCCAAGTTAACTTTTAGCTCGAGATCACACATTCTCCCCCTGGGAGCGCTAATTCCCTTCAGAAACAATAGTTGCATAACCCTGAGGGGAGTGGGTATCAAAGACAAACTTCCCGAATGCGTATCTATAGCTGAGGTACCAACACTACCTCATAGCAGAAGATGAATCAAGCTAGCTAACCTAAACCTTTTGCTCATGCTATGCCTCCAGAGAGACGTGCGCTATGGAACAAGTGTTGCCATAGGCCTGAGTAATTTCTTCGATTCTTTAAATGAACTTCGTCGACACTATTCGGGATTATTATTCGTAAAGATTTTTCGACTATCTTATGTACTCCTATAGTTCGGATGTTCTAGAATGTTGTTCGCAGAATCTAGCTATCTTAAACAACGACATCACCTCAGGTTCCGAACGTAAAACATCTGCGTTTGGCAACGTGTCATTCGACCCGCTTTCGCACGAAGCTTTAGCCAGCCTTCGAATGCCAACGACTGTATTCAAGACATTTCCCAGCCTCAACTTCCTTCATTCATTGTGTTAAAACTTAAAATTATTATTTCTAGGAGGAAATAACATAATAAATTAATTATATTGGACATCGATTAATTTAGGCATAACTTGATGAATCTTAAGATGATTTATACATTTCATTTTTCGATAATTAAACGCATTGTTAAGAGCATCAGAAATTACCCTTTGTCTGACACACCAGGAGTAGCTCAGCCTACAGCAGTCAAAAAACGGAGAGCTCTATTACGACTGATCAGCATACTTTCGGTCTCCTGAGCTCGTTTGGTTGTGCGAAAAACCCTAGAATTATAATCCCAATTTATGAATACAAAGCCTCACTTTTGAGCTCACCATAACATTTTAAAAGAACTTGCGTGAGTTTCCTTGAAGGTAATTCCTTGAAGTGCCGTGTTACCAGCCGTCACAATAAATTCTTCGTGTCTCAACATCACAAATCAAATCAGCTCTCGAATTCAGTAGCGGAATTTCTTCGACCCGTCTCCCTTAATTAAAGATGAATTTTAGACTTATTCAAATTATCTATTCGTCCTTTAATTACATTTTTTTCAAGTCCTCGTCAGAAACTAAATCGATAATGGAGGTAGTGTTTTAAGTTGGGGCTGCTATAGCGTGAGGTCTACCACACTATAGCATGAGATCTACCTCTAGCTAGTACCATAGCGTGAGGTTAGGTTAGGTTACTAATGGAAATTACTTATTTCCAAACATTTAGTTTAGCGATAAATACTTAATTTGTACATCATCTCAAATTGCACCTGGGTAGGCGATATATGGAGGTAGACCTCACGCTATAGTAGCGCCACTAAATAATACGCGGCGCATATAATTTCGGGAAATCATCACATACGACTAAAAGTTATGTTGTGCTAAATCTTAAATATTTGCTGCCAGTGTACTCTAACACTCTGACTGCGACCTGAGCCATATTTGGTCACTGAGGGAGTTTTCATAATGCTGTGCTCCAACCTAGTTACGAACTCAATATCTTAACTTAACATTTTTGGTCACTGAGGGAGTTTTCATTGTGCTGTGCTCCAACCTAGTTACGAACTCAATATCTTAACTTAACATATTTGGTCACTGAGGGAGTTTTCATTGTGCTGTGCTCCAACCTAGTTACGAACTCAATATCTTAACTTAACATTTTTGGTCACTGAGGGAGTTTTTATTGTGCTGTGCTCCAACCTAGTTACAAACTCAATATCTTAACTTAACATTTTTGGTCACTGAGGGAGTTTTTATTGTGCTGTGCTCCAACCTAGTTACAAACTCAATATCTTAAAATACTTCATCAAAACTGTTCGAAAACGCGTTCCAGTAAATGTTTGGTATTTTAAAGATTGCTCACTACTATTCACTCACTACTATTCACATTTCATTTCACGACGCATGAAAGCATCCGCTTGAATGAAACACAACACGGCGCGTCCCAATCACCGCAGCCACCTGCAAATGTCGCTGCTCTAGCAGCGGGGACTGCAAAATATAAGCGCGGCGGAGGGTCTCCACTCAACTTGGATGGTCGCACAGGCCTGCGTTGGACAAAAATGACGAGGTTTGCAGCTTGTCATTGGAAATTCATCTCAGAGATTGGCTCAAAGCAAAGTCCCAGAGTAGCTGGTTATTCCAAAAGAGAAGCTTCCAATTTAGACGTAGGAATTCGTAATTTTGAAAGTTGTTGGTAATATTGTGAGAGAAGCTGGAAATTTTGAAAGAGAAGCTGCTAATTTTGTTAGTAAAATTAGTAATTTGGTTTGAGAAGCTAGTAGTTTTGCTGATGAAGGCAATCATTTTGTTATGGAATGGTAATTTTTAAGAATAGTCAATAATTAGAGCTAGTAATTTCGTCGTAAAAAGTTGTAGCTGTGCCAGAAAAGTTTATAAGTTCGGGAGATCAGCGACTCCTAGCTGAGAAAATTGCAATGGAATTTTATCAGAGAAGCTCACATTTCATCGAAAAAACTGGCAATTTTGATATTAAAATTCGCAATCCTGACGAAGAAACTCGCAGTTTTCCTGCCTCGTATTCTTGAGAGAGAAACTCGCAACCCTGTCAAAAAACAAATCGTAATTCTATCTGAGAGGTTCTCAATTTGGCCAAAAGAACTAGCATCACTAACAATGGAACATGCCATTCGGCCAGAGAAGGTCGCAATTTCACCAGAATATGAGAATAATGAAGACATTTGAGCACGCTGGCGTATGACTGCGCCGCTGTCACACACAAGCTAACCCGGCTGCTTTGTAGCATATATAAAAAGAATGTGCACCCAATTAAGAGGACAGATATTGTTTGGGGGATTGTCAAGACGAGAGTCAGATTTATCCAAATCGCAGCGGAATGGCAATGAATGTTAATACCAAGTTCAAATTGAGAGGTTTATAGAAAGTTTTCTAAGGGACGTACAGTGTCAATGGTAGAAACAAAAAACAAAATCAACGGAAGAAACAAAAAAAGTTGCGTATGAATTACAATTTACAACCCGGTATTTAAATGATTTTCTGCATCATTTCACAGAACACATTAATAGCTGATGCCACTCCGTTGCTGTCACCAGATGAGGCGAGAAACTATGTTAAATATTTTTTCCCCTGTCACCAGCCCCGCTCTCGAGTTATAGATTTTTTACGCGCATTGTTAAGGGTTTTCTCAGATCTCTAATTGCATTTGAATACTAAAGAATGGACAATATCATTCTATAATTTATGAAAGACGCTTGACGCCAGCAGAAAACTTTTAATCATCGAGCTCTTATCGAAAGAATGTTTCGGTTCGTGTATTTATGCATTTAATGCGTTTAATGTTTCCGTGCGGTTTGAGCTGCTTTCCGACGGCCATTTTAAGTGAATTTCAAATGAAAACATCGGCGTTCAAAAGTCATATTAAAAGCAAGCAGTAACGTTCTGTGTTGTGAGCACACACACACAAAAGAAATAGCTACCAGTTCTTTCCTCATCAAAATTTGAAATGTTTTCAAGAATCCACAACCTCAGTTACAAATCAAATGAGAAAGTCCAGCCGCAAGTAACCATACAGCGAAACGATGTTTTAAAATTTCAAAATGAGAAAGAGAGCAAACACAAATTCGCTATCAACGAGAGAGGCGGAACACGATCCACCACGACTGTGTGAGGCATGCAGCATGAATGTCGGTGGCGTACACGACTTGACTCAATTTCACTGGAAGAGGAACGCTGAAATTGGTCATCACGTCGCCTAGATCGCCCTTTGAGGCGCGCACAACACTGCCGAAAAAAGGACGCCACAATAGCGTCCCTGAGCACGGGGACATACCCGGCAGTCTCACAAACAGCACGAGGAGTTCAAGAGTAACGATCAGTTTTGTACAATACAGCAACACTTACGAGGGTTGAAGAAAATTTAACCTTACGGAACGTTGTGTAGCTCCAGGCGTAGCACGAGCAGCACTAGGTGTACCGTGCAACACCTGGTGCAACGAACAACGCTAGACGAAGCGTGAATAACACTAGGTACAGCACGCGCAGCACCAGGTGCACCACGCAACACCAGGTTCAGCACGCGCAACACCAGGTACACCAAGTGCACCAGGCGCAACACCGCGGGGAGGAGGCAGGCGGTCGCGGCACAATCCCGCAAGTTAGATTAGAGCGCGGGCGCGAGCGCATCAATCGCTCATGATCATCCATTGGAGCGAACAAGTTGCACGACACCAAAGTTAGGGCATTACGGCCCTGTCGCGGCTGAGCCAGCCCGCCGTAAAAACGCTTTCATTTCCTTTTCGAAATCCCGGGACATAAAATGGTGACGAAACTCGGGACGCTGATTGGAAAATGCGTAAACGAGGGAAATGTTCTTAAATAATCCGAAGGAAAATACAGAAAGTAATTAACTGGTTAAATCTGTGTATAATAGGACAGAAAATGATTATGAGTAATTTATTCTCATACTTGGACATACAAGAAATTTGACAACGTTGACTGCTTTCGAACTTTTTCATCCAATGAAAACAAGACTCACGAAACAGCCAGGCCTGGCGGACTCGGAATTGAAACAGGACGTAAAGTTAAAACGTAATTTAGATTTTAATTTCCTGCTAATATGAGAACGAATGCCGTACCAACGTTCCATGTTTAAGCGAACAGCTCGCGCCATATTCGCGGTAACTTATAGAACTTTTCATAACATTTGGAAGGCAATTGTTGTTAAATCGCGCACGTTATCCGAAATTTAATTGATACTGGAAAATGTTTTATTGCATTGGTTGCCATGCGTTGACACAAACAGCAGAAAGTTTGAAGAAAAAATGCGCTTTACAGTAGGGTAATCCTGAATTATTATGTGGAAGTGATACATTAACTTCTACACATGTTCCATCAATGAATGTTTCAACACCTGCAGGGTATAAATCAAACCGCTTCAAATCAGGGTTGTGAGTTATACCTTTAGCCGCTTGATCAAACCTTTAGTGTAAATATGAAGGAAAAATGACTAAAATACTCGTGAAAAAGTCAGATGCACAGCCTCTTAACGCGAAGAGAAAATTGAACTAAGGACGTTCAAACGAAAGAAGATAATAGAGCGATAAATCGAAGTAAATCAATGGAAAATCACATGTGATAAGCAATAGAGTTGAACTTACCTCAGAATAGAGCATCCGACATGAATACTTAAGAGAATAATAAGAAGGGTGCGCTTCTTGAGAGACTTCACCCGCACTCAATCCAGTATTTTGTGAAAAAATCGTCCCACTAATTTAAAACTGTTGGCCAGTAGAACTTTGTTTTCAATTGAAATATTCTCAAAATGAACGGATGAGGATTATACTGTGTTATTATAACAGCTTAATTTGAACAAATTTTCCCCCAATAACTTACAATGAACACGATTAGTTTCCACACGTCTTTCTTACGAAGAAATGCTTGAATTTCCGTGAGAAATAAAGTTAAGGCTCGGAACAGCGTAGTCATCAAAGGATTTTTCAAATCATTTATTAAGAGGGAACACCAACAATGGCATCAAATTAGGAACATGAATGTGTAATAATGAAGTGTCTTGTGCAAAATTAGAATCATTCTCGCTGAATAAAGGCTCCTTGCTTACAAAGCTCAACTGGATTCGAAAGCGGGTTTTTAACTCTTAAATACTTGAAATAAATGCATTATTGGAACCAAAAGCTACTGACCTGGCAGAGAGGGATGTGCACTTCTCCAATGGAGTCGTCCCGGGAAAACCTGTCGTAGTCGAAGACGTGCAGATGCAGCACGCGACTGTTCAGTTTCTGAATCGGGAACTCTGTGTGAGAACAGAAAAAGTCGTTCAGAATAGAAAGCTCTCAAGAGCCCCAAAAATAACCCCTAGAATTGTACACACAACACATCGAGTTCAGCTTTCGGCGCCGGAGTTTTGCATGAAATTGAATATGCTAGACGTAGCGTAAGACTCTAACGCTTCATTGGGCTATGTTGTAAGCCAGTGAAGCAAGCATCAACCGCATTATTGCTTCCAAGTTGAAGATTGTTTTAGCCTTCCTCGGCTGAAAACAAGGAATCTCCCGAATTCGAAAGGAATCGAAGGGAAAAAATGGGGTTTTGATGTTCGTTGGTATTCTGATCTCGGAAAAACTGAAATTTCTAAGTGAAGACCGGCTGGCAATGAGCGATTATCAAACATCCTCAAAAAATAGGAGTCGAAATGCCGACTCTCAGCAACAAATTCAATTGTAATAAAGTTTTCGAAAAAAACCGTAAACGTTCTACTGAAAATTGCGGTATTTTGTTTTGAGGGAGCAAATCGAGATATTAAATCTTACGAGTTCATCCCTACATTTAAAATTTTCTAGTCATTTGCATTTGAAAAATGCATCATTTCTTCAGACCGTTGATCAGCGCTTGATGCCCGGAGAATTCATCAATTGCATGAACTGAAATGAAGCTAAAATAGCGAGCCTTTTGAGCATGATTAAATGCGAAAAATAAAAGGAGCGACAAAGGACAAAGTTGGTGGTAAAATGCCGTGCGATGAAAAGTAGAGAGCGGGTAGCGCCAACTGGCTTTTTAATTAAATGCAAATGAAGTTCATTAGATAGCCAAGTTGCGTTCTGCATCACCTCTAAATTTACTGGAGAGTCAAAAAACAAGACACTGCAGCACATGCATCTTACAATGAAGGTCAGCTCCGCAAGGCAGCTCAAGCCTCCATCGAGGATCTCGACGAGTCTCCGGACGCTCATACCAGGAGCGGGCCCGTTTTTTGCGGGCCACAATATTCACATTAAGTACTCAGAGTGTCAGGATCACATACTTTCCTTGAAAGTATGATGTTGAGATGCTTCACTGAAGATGTATTATGGCTTTCGGCAGATTAAGGCATTGCTTTAACACTTAGTGGTTTTCAATGAACTTTGTTTTAAAGTTATGGCTTTTGGCAGATTAAGGCATTGCTTCAACACTTGGTGGTTTTCAATGAATTTTGTTCTAAATTTTTGCTACTGATCAGACTTAACCTACCTGACCTAACTTGACTTAACCTGAACTAACGAAACCTACCCTTACCCAGCCTAACATAATTGATCGATTGAAACTTTTAAAACCAAAAATTTAACAGCAAGTGGCCTTCAATTCCATCCTGCAATATTTAATACAGATGATTTAACTATATTTGCAGAATTTTCTTTTTCATACGGTTATTTATTTGAAATTGACAAGGCCCACTGAAATCGTTCATGAGAAGTTATACTGAAGCTATACTGAGCATTGTACTGAAAATGGAGTAATTAAAATAAATATTTTTGTGCAATTTTCAGCCAAGGATGATCAGATTAAAAGCTAGTTTGATCTTCCAAACTGCAACAATGGTGTTCCCAAGAGACGGAGGAAGAGTGAAGTAAATTTAGTAAAGAATTGAAGGAATCTATGGATAATTTTAAAATGTTTGCCACTCATCTTGCGCATAGAAAGAGCAAGGTTCAAAGAAATTTACTAAATAAGATAAAAACCAAATAAGAAAATTATTGGTAGAGAAAAAAAAAACGATTGGTAGAATTGAAAAAAAGAAAGTCCATAATGAAACAAAAGATTAAATTACAAATTAGTTTGAGCCTCCCTAATCGCAAAAAAGGCGTTCCAACGAGAGGAAAGAAGAAGGCACCATTTAGTATGGGCTTATGGGAACGCGGAATCTATTCCTAAGGTGTATAGTAACAGTAAGCTGAGAACGAAGTTTATGAAACAAGATAAAAGGAGAAAGAAAGTTGTTTGTGCTGATAAACAGGACTGTAGTGAACCAAAATAGATGTTCCATAACAAAACAAAAAATCGATTCTCTTTCAACAGAAGGAAAGCCTACCTAACCTTCAATTCGGGACCTTACATATTCTCCCTGGGAGTGCTAATTCACATAGAGACAATAGTTGCATCTCCCAGAGGGGATTATTCATGAAAAAGAAAAGTAGTTCGGATTAGGAAATGGTCTGAAGAATAAAACTAAAGTACTACACTCAGTACAGACTCAGGCAGTGAGCATTCATTTATCACTTACAAACCACGTTTAGTTCCGATCAATTTGTTCAGCACTTATTGGTATCAAGGTCACGTATATTTAATTGAAGTTGCATATTTTGAGTGAATTCTCTGACGTACGTTGTTGTTTTATTTTTGACCTTCACGACTGGTTTTAACACTTAGACCGCGACGTGAGCCGCATCGGCAAATTTTCACTATGCTGTTTGACCACCAGGAGTCATAAATTCAAAGTTCATAAATACTGAAAGATAAATGAAGACACGATTTAGTTATTGTCAATACTACTACTCTTAATGTTTAATAAATATTAAACTTCAGTTTTACCCATCGCAGTCAACGTGTTAAGCATGGAAATAACTCGTGGAAAAAACCTGCTCCCATGTTTTACAAACGTTCCAAAAATTAGGGAATGTTTCCAAGAACGTCATTCACAGTAAGCTGCGCATTATTGCTTTAAAGTGGAAAGGCCTGAAAATGTACTGTGCAATGGTAGTATATACATAAGTCATCATTCCAATTTTATTGGGTATCTGGAAATTTTGTGCCGATTTTGAAAGAAAGAAAATGATCAACTACGCCATTACATTTTTACGCCATTTCATTTTTAATTGAACAGATTAGATTAGTCGTTAGTTTTAGCCTCCCTACCCGCAGCAACAAATGCGATCCAAAGAGAGGAAGGAGGAAGGCACCATTTAGTATGGAGTTAAGGAAACGCGGAATCTACGCAGAAAGGGCATAGAAACAGTAAGTTGGGAAAGAAGATTATGAAACAAGATCAAAGTTGAAGAAGGAAGTAGTAGGTACTGAAAAACAGGACAGCAGTGAACCGAAAAAAGGGTGGTCCGTAACAAAACAAAAATCCTATTCTATTTCAACAAAAAGAAAGCCTACCTAACCTTCAGCTCGGGCCCTCACATAGTCCCCCTGGGAGCGCCAATTCCCATAGATACAATAGTTGTATCCCCCTGAGGGGTTTTAATTGAACAAATATAAACCATTTTGTTGCACAATGCGTCTCGATCTTTCTTTCAACTAAAAAATACCCGCTTCCCAGAATAGCACGGGTTTCATAGTTAAGAATTCATCAAGGTATCTTTTTAAGTCATCAAAAGATAGATTGCTTTATTATAAATTTGTGTTAGCGCTCTTTACCACAACAAAGATTTTCAAAAAGAGGAAGGACGAAGGCATCATTTGGTATGGGGTTACCGCAGAATCTATGGAACGCAGAATCTTTGCACAAAGAGTATTCCTGTACAGGAACCCGTGCGCATAAAAACAGTGAGTAAAGATGGAAGGTTATGAAACAAAATCAAATTTGAAGAAAAAAGTCAGAGGTGCTGAAAAACAGGACAGCAATGAACCGAAATAAGATGGTCCTTAACGAAACAAAAACTACTTATTTCAATAAAAAGAAGAATTAGCTGTCAGCTCGGGACCTCAAAATTTCCCTGGGAGTGCGTCATCCAAAGAATTGAAATTTTTAAAATTAAGACTATTCTGTAAAAACCTGAATAAGTGGAAATTTGGAAAGCTATATCTGGTGAATATGGAGTCAGGGGTAGACATTGCAGCAAAGCTGCAGCAATTCTTGCCTTGCTTCCAAAGAAACGTGTGGTCTTGCATTATTTCCTGATGGAAAACACCTCTCTAGTTGACAATTATAGACTTCTTTAAATTCCTGTCACAATTCCCTTTATAAAAGGCGGATTTTCAATCCGTTTATAAAACAAATCACAGATGGGAATGCGGTCCAAAAAATTCTTGTCACTCAAGTCATGTGCATGGCACCCAAACATTGAAGCGATTTGCGTACAACTGGTCCTCATGAATGGCGGATTTTGATAGGCTGAGACTTTTGGCCAAATCTTCAGCTGTGCAATGTGGCTGATTCTCAATAAATGACTTGATTTGGTCATCATCTGTGGAGGATAGCCTGCCTGAGCGCTCTTTATCAATAATGCTCCAATCTCTAGCTCGGAGCCTCGCAGACCACTTTCACAGAGTTCTTTCGGATAGAGACTCATCATTGTAAGCTGCTCATGTTTCTTTGATTGCTCATGAGGTATTTTTTCCTTTATGGAAATGAAAAAGCTTTGAGTGGAAATTGAAAAGCGGCCGTGGAAAAATTTCGGAAGAAATCTTCCACGTTTCCACTGAATGTCATAATGCTGTTATCATCTAAAAGACTTTTTGTGCTCATTGCTGATGCGGATATCTTGGCACGTCCGGAAAGTTCGTAGGTTTAAAACGCCCTCGATAACGTCAGAATCATTTCAAATTTGCTTACTTATGAATTCCATAATGGTAAGTGACCTCATTAAATTAAAATCTTATGTCTTTTCGACCCGCCAATAATTGAACTACGTGCAATATATGGCCCATCTACTTATTTGAGGAGAATAAATAAAATTACCTTGTAATAATAACCATGAAGTCATGCAAGCCTTCTCGCTCCAGCTGTTCACACACAAAATGCAGTCCAATGCAAATAATTCCATTAGGCATCAATCTGTATCGAGTGTGCTTTGTTTTGATGGGCGAAGTTTGAATTGAAATCAGTATAATTGCAACAAAGTTTAGGCGCATTCGCATAGCTCGTTTGTCTGCAAACGGGAACGTAGAGTATCAGGGTAATGTCTTTCCAATGATGTTAGGAAGCTCGTCAATTTGGAATTACCAACACTTGGATGCATTGTGGAAGTAATTTCTCCAGGGTTACGAAGTTGAAAATAAAAACTGGTCTTAATATTCTGGACGTAAGTACTGGAAAAGCTGGAAAATCAGAATGCTAGCCCCACGTTCTTGTTAAAAGAATAACATGGGGGCTGGCATGAACCATAGCTAGGATGTGGTCGAGTACTGGGGAAGTTCCTGCCCAAAATACACAAGGTAAAATGCCTAAGCTCACGCAATTCTCATTTTTTCTTCGGTAATGCATTTGGATATTAAGGAGGGGAACGAGGCGACATAAAATGGCAGTTGATTCTGAACAAGTGATCTCTATTTAAAAATTCTCCTAAATGAGTAAAATGCAAAAAGATGCCAGATTCGATAGAAGCTATTTGTTTAGCAAGCTTTGTATCATACTAGAAAAATTGGAGCAGAGTAAACTAATTCTCTAAATTTACTCTTTTGTGTCTAACTTTGAACATTTCATTGCTGGTTTTGATTGATTGATGGGTTATAGTCCATTTCTTCGGTCACCTTGTAAACTGGATACCTGGCGACCAAATTCTGATTGTCAAATTTTGTTTTCAAATCGCAGCTATTTCTTTGGATTGGAATTTATTCCAGAGCTATTCTAGCGCGAGTGTGAAAAAATCTAAGGAAAATTGGGTCAGGATTGAAAGAGTTAATTGAAAATATTTTTTACGAATGAATTTACTCTACAACAAAATAATTACTTCGTCATTTTACACGACTCAGTCACGCTCGGTGATTAGATTAGATGGTAGTTCAAGCCAGCGGAACCGCAACAAAGGCGTTAAGTTAGATTATGGGTTAGTTTGTTCCTAAAACCGCAACAAAAGTGTTCCCTAGAGATGGAGGATGAGAGAGGTAAATTTAGTATAAAATAAGGGAATGGGGAATCTACTAATAAGGTGCGTCACACATCTTTCGCATAGCAATAGCAAGGTTGAAAGTTCCCTAAATAAGATAAATGTTGAAAAAGGAAGTAATTGGAAGAGGAGAAAATGGACGCCAGTGAACCAAACATCACGATGAACCAAGATTGTTTGCAATAAAGCAAAACATTAGATTAGAAATAAGTTTAGGCCTCCCTAACCGCAACAAAGGCATTCTAAAGAGAGGAAGGAGGGAGGCACCATTTGGTTTGGAGTTTAAGGAAACGCGGAATCTATACACAAGGGGCATTTAAACAGTCATTTGAGAAAGAATTTCATGCAATAAGATATGAAGAAAAAGTAATCGGTGCTGAAACTCTGGACAGCAGTGAACCGAAAAAAGATTGTCCATAACAATACAAAAAAACTTATTTTTCAACAAAAGGAAGGCCTGGCTCTTGTCTTTTGCTCGGAACCTAACATATTCCCCCTGGGAGCGCTAACCCTAATACATTAAATAGTGGTATTTCCATGAGGAGAGAGAGGCACACTCAGAATTTAGCAGATAAATAGAGAACCAAAATCCTCGTCTCACGTTATGGACGGGAAATATAAAATGAAGATACGTTACATCACAAAAATAAATGCGAATAGAGATTGGTCAACGGCTGTCGAGGAGGCTCCTGAGATGTCACGGTGGCTGCAACCTCAAAATTAATCTTCAAAAGCAGTGTTTTCTATTGTCGTTTCAGTAACGTCAAAGAAATTGTTATTGGGAACCTCAGCA
Source organism: Platorchestia sp. MABIK (assembly GCA_014220935.1). Taxonomy (NCBI): domain Eukaryota; kingdom Metazoa; phylum Arthropoda; class Malacostraca; order Amphipoda; family Talitridae; genus Platorchestia; species Platorchestia sp. MABIK. The sequence goes on along the minus strand of JACJUY010004108.1, from coordinate 9,392 downwards.
ATGCTTTCGCTCAAGGCTCAAGGGTTCCCAAAGGGAACGACTTTGTTCCTTATGGGAACCCCTTTGTCTTGGTTGGTAGAACTCAAAATAGGGAGTAATACGAGTCTTCGCACGCATCTTAGAAACAAAAGAATGAAGTGGATAAAAAAGATTAAAAAATGAAGTTCGTTTTCTTTAACACAAAGTATGATTAAAAGTTTTTTTGAATGATGACCAGATTGCATTTTAGCCGAACACGGAGTTTGCTAAAGCATTTTCGTACCAAAATAGCACCCACACCGGCTAAGTTCACTCCACAGCACACAACATCAATAGACGTCAAAGGATTCACTGGCGCCTGATGAAATGATAGAATCAGGCATCAATAACGCGCTTTATTTTATCGAGGGCAAATGTCCGCTTTATGAACTTTACGAAAGATAAATCGCTAAAGAAGCAAAATGGACGCAAACTCTGGTGAACAGAATTCTGGGGTATTGACCAACACAATCGTTTCCTTTAATTTGTATTTATGGCACTTTATTTTTTCCCTTTGACAGTAATCGCCCACATGCCAGTCAATGTTTCATGTATTCTGTCCTAATATTCTTCCTCCAAGAGGTTGCTCCCGTGAATCAAGATAATTCATATCAATAGTTTTCGTTCTTCAAAATTCTGTTATATTGCCAATGTCATCACAATCATTGTGACGAGATATTTGCCTTTGCTTTCAATTATGTTCTTAATTTAAATTTCCATAGCTTTCAAATAAAAATTTCGGGTGCAACTTCTCAAGGAAAGTCAGCGCTCGCTAAATAAACTTGGGAGTTTTTCTCCATCAAGTGAGATGAGGTGTGCACATCATTTCGCACAGAGTGAGGTATCAGGCAGACTTAGCTGTCCCCAATCTACAACACTATCACTGCCATGATTTCCTGCATTTTGACAAGCCTCTTCAAAGTTTCCCTTGTAACTCTGGAGAAAAGCTTCCGGTAACCAAGTTTTCTTACTACAAGTTATTTTAACAGCCATTTCTCTGCATGTTCATCTCCTGGTATTACGCAGGTTTTATAGCTCCAAAGTGTATTGTTATTGACAAGAAATTCCCTCCGTAAATTTGGTGCAGAATGGTGCATTCGAGTATCTTTGCCTCGTTGTACAGCACGCTTTCCTTCACAACTCCTCAGGAAAATTTTACTTGAAGTTCTTTTGGTATTCCAAAAGCGTTTGTGAGTTGTTTGGAGGTCGAGTGAAACTGAACGAGTCTTGATTCCTACGAATGGGTAAATGCTCCTGGAAACCTAAAGCACAAAGTTTGTGCCTGCTGTTGGTGTGGGCGCGGCTAGGACGAGTGAGGCCATCAGGATCTGTCAGCGGCACCGTCGTCCAGCGTCCGACAGACGCCAGCCATCTGCATATCCGTCTCTGTGTGACCCTTAATGGGATTCTGATCGTCTTAACCGCTGCAGTGTACGAGCCTTGGCGGTGCTAGACAAATGTACTTTAGGTCCACTCATAGTTGCTCAGCCGAACTTATAATCATTAAGTTTTTGAAAACGGATTTGTGGACTTCGTAATCTGATAACGTACAAATTTTGCCAATGAATCATAACCTAACAAGTTGTGTTGCCGGGAAAGGCTGAAGAACAGCCTCCGACCTGTGAGTCGAATTGTGTCGAGGAATAAAACGGTAGAAAAACGAAGACTTATTTAGGACTTCAAATCAAAACGAATGAAGGACCATGACCTTTGTGATTCTGAAAATCCCACAAATTCAGTGTGCTCTCATGAACAAATTCCTTAGAATGATTAGATTAGAAGTTGGTTTAAGCCTCCCTTACCACAACAATGGCGTTCCAAAGAGAGGAATGAGAAAGGCACCATTTAGAATAGATTTAAGGAGACGCGGAATCTATGCATATGCTACCTAGAAATAGTTTATTGAGAAAAAGTTCATGAAACGTAATAGTTGAAGAAGAAAGTAGTAGGTGCTGAAAAACAGGGCAGTGAACCGAAAGAAGCGGTACGTGATATAACAATAAACCTATTCTATTTCAACAAAAAGGAAGGTCTACCTAACCATTAGCTTGGGACTTCGCATATCCCCCTGGGAGCTCCAATTCCTATGAATGAATTCCACTCAATTGTGAAGCAGAAGGCTTTTGTTCTCCCACACGACGGTGAACGATATGACAAGCCTGACTCACAAATTTCGCAAACAATTAATCTAACATTTTTGTTTCTACACCAAACATTTTATTCAAAGCCCGCGTTGCTCTTAAATTTTTAAGCTAAAAATCAGCATCAAAACTGAAGCTCATCGATCGAGCGAAGTAAGCAACATGCCGAACAATCTGCTGTCGCTTCCTGATTGGCGTGTTGTTGAACCTAGGCTGCCTTACTGAGGGAGACAGACCACTTTGAGTGAAGCAAGACCAGAGCGGCGGTTTTGGAGCTTTCAGTAGTTTAGAATCGAGTCTGACGACGCTTGGCTCCTGGAAAATAGCCCGAAAATAGCCGTGATCGGGAAGGAGCAAACCAAAACAATTGTTGAACGTTCGATCAAGGAGCGCAGTCCAAACGCCTATTTTCAAACGCGGATTCAGTCATTCGATTTTTGTCTGACAAGTGGTATAACATATTTAGGACGATTAAAATAAAACAAATGGAAAGATGTTGATACTCTAAAGTGCAAAAAGTGAACAAAAGATTCAAAATATTCATTATCAATATCAAATGATATTTTATAAAATATTACTCAGAGTTGATTTATTATTATTAGTATTATTATTGATTTATTGATTTATTATTATTAGTATTATTCGCCTACACAGAGTTTAAGCTTCAGGAAGCACATCAAGGGGAAACATAAAAAAGCAATGTTGGCAAAGAGAAAATCGAATGCAATAGCGAAAAGGGGCTGCTTTGTTGCACAAAATCCAAGAATTCTACGAGAAAAGGAAAAAAGTACAAAATAGATGGAGTTAATTCAACAGTAAATCCAACCTAACCACAGCCTCTAGGAACCTCCAACGTCATCCACGAGCTGAGTTGGGTTATCATTCAAGAGAGTTGTTTTTTCGAAACATCCTGACGAAGAAATTCAGTTTCAACAAGATGACGCATGGGTAGTACAGGATTATATTTTTGTCAGTCGACTAGAATCGTCATCTAGATCCTCCGACGAACAACAAGCCTTCTTTATAATAACTCTCCTTCGCGGTAAACAAGTGGAAACTTAGCTTCTCGCGTGTGGTTTCCATGAACTGTTCATTATAACCTCAAAAAACGCTTAGTTAGAAAAAGCGAAAATGTACATGTTCGCAAAGCACGTTCACAAAGGCATGAATAAGTTGCTGATTCTAACGCAAGAAACTAAGGAGTCTTTTATAAAATGCTGTCACTTTGTATTTTTGGGAAGAAAAAGGCAAGCAAAACGCGCCTCAGGCACTCTATGCTCTCCAGGAAAAGATTAATAATCTTAAATTCTGTTTCGTACAGTGCATCAATAATTCTACTGCGATGCTCCCGCCGCCTTCCTCCCTCCAACTCTACCGCCTCCCTCCCACCAACTCTACCGCCTCCCTCCCACCAACTCTACCGCCTCCCTCCCACCAACTCTACCGCCTCCCTCCCACCAACTCTACCGCCTCCCTCCCACCTCCCTCTCAAAATTGTCAGCTACGATACCCTCCAGTTCATATGTCGAGTAAAAACAGCACCTAAATTAGAAGAGAACATCACGCCCGCTAAAAAAACTCATTCAAACTGTGAGCTGGACTCTCAGTTCAAAACTGCAATTCGTAATTGCGAGAAAATTCCAGAGTGCAGTTACTACAGTAATCTGGGAACTCGCTCTTGAGGGCTCTTGTACCCGACCGCATCAAGCTTCCAATTTTCGCTAATTCTGTTCACGCAAAATCCTCTTAGGGACGCGAAACTTGCCAGGAGAAAAATTAAATTTCTTTCAAACATACTGCTGGAGGACTATGCTATGTTCGCTGCAAATGTCGGACTCCTAACTTTTGTAGCCGACTCCTTTCTCGCAAGTTGATGGATGAAAAATGCATCGGCACAGAAGTCTGTTTGCTCAAGTTCATCAGATTATATCCCGTTGCAAGTGCAGGTCGCTCTCCAAACGACAGCGAGATGTCTGCCACAACATTCCATTCATCGAGCGATAACACAAAAGCTCGGACCAGAGAAAAGATTTCAAAGTAACTCCAGCGTGAGCGAGTGCAGAGAATGAATCAGACTCGGAACAGGCTCAGACGATCGATTTTAGCATCTCTGAGGCTGACTTTGGGGCAACTAGTGCACACCGATGTCTATCAGCTAAATTGTTCCACAGTTCGCGGCAAACTTGGTACAGACGTTAAGAAAATTTCCAGGGGAGGGAATGAAGTTAAGCTTCGCCTTACTTAGAGGCGTCTAAGCATTGACTGAGAACGAAGTGCCAGTGAGCACTACTCGCCCATCCGAAGTAAAATGAATTGTTCATCTACCCACCTTAGTTAGGTTAATGGATCTGTATAAGTTCAATTTAAGACGTGATCAACTTGAACTGTTCCAAAAAGTTGAAAAATTGGGAAAAAAAGGATCAGTATACGATTAACCATAACCTTAGTGCGGTTAAGGGTATATTTCCCATTCAATTTCAACTTAATTTGTAATGAATAGAGCTGCATTTGAGATACACAAAGCTTGGAAAAAGATGGGTGGTTCAATTGCAAGGAAAATGGTTTGTAATGAGAATGAATAAAAACGCTTCAGTGGCTGCTTCTGAAAAGATGCGTGAAAAGTTTTCAGTCATGAACTGCATACAGTCAGACTACATGTAGACTTCGGCCCTCTCAATAAAAAACAATAAAGATTCATATTACTGAATAAATGGTTAGCACGACTAATGTCAGCGTTACAGAATAAGCAGCCATGTCGTTCGTCCTGGAAATTTTTGAAGCATTTGAACGATTGAGCTTCCTCCTAACAGTTCGTACAACTGTTTCATTCGTATACTAAATCATACGCAATGTTAAATTCCAACGTGAACGCCAGGAGAATTTCAAGGCGTTGATTTTTGAGTTAGAGAGATTAGTGTACTAAAGTGTGTTAGAGAATAATCCGGCAGCCCAAAGATAAATTAAGCTCAAAGATAAGCTCAAATCTGGATTACGCTCAAAGATAAATTTTTAGTCACAATTTTGAGGATTAATTTGAAAATTCTATTGGCTTGGAAATTCAGTTAATGCATAATTTGAGGGTTTACTTGGAGGGTTGGATTGAAATGTACCCTCATGACATAAAAAAAGCCTTGCAGAGAGCAAATCCACGCGGCTACGAAAACGAGAATCTTTGTGGTTAGATATTTGCTCTTTTCGTAACTGTGATACACGCAACGTCTGGCAAACCGAGCAGAGAAATTTATGAGGCAAAGAGCTACTAAAAATCAATGAAGCAATTCTACACACAGTAACCCAGCTCTACTTTTCGCTGGAGCATCTATAATTTTGGCTGCCTGGTTATAGTATAGCCTCTGTACTATAATCATAGTTGCTTTAACGAAGGAGGTTAGGGGATTTAAGCTATAAAACCCAGCTGATATCAGTAGAATAGAAAACAACACTGTGGGGTAGCGTACGAAATTCTCTACGTAGGCATGCATGAGGTCCTGCAACATGTTTACGACGACAAAGTCCATTCCTTGGATCTCGTGAGGGTCCCTGCCGGAGTTTATGGGTAAAGTCTCGTAGAAAGTACGAAGCCGAGTTAGAAATATAAAGTTTCTGATCGACTTGAAGAAAAAATGGTGTGCTACCGAAAGGCTAAAAAAATCGCATGAATAGCGTATTGAGTCTACGTTTGCTATGCAAGCTGTGGGAAACAAGTTATGAAAATTGCTAGAAATGTAAAAAATATCAATATAGAGAAGGGAATCTTCAAGAAGTAATATTTGAAAATCAATTGTTATCAGGTAGCTAACAGGAAACGGCATGTAATGGATGACATCTAAGACTTGAAATAGAAAATTTCAAGGAGGCACAGAATCTTTCAAAAATCTGTCCTATTTGAGATCATTTCTTTGATTCCTTAAAAACAAATGGGAATAGTAGAACAAATTAGCGATATAATCGAAGCAAAAGGCTATTTTTATCAACTACTTGCTGTTTAAAAACTTGCTCTACATTTTTTCCAATAATGTGGCAAATTATTTGCTTTTAACTCGTTTTCTACAAAAGGACCCACCGGTGGTCACTGAGGGAATTTTTATAATGCTGCTAACCAACTTGCAGTCATAACTGACTCAATTTTTATAAATACTTAATGAAAAATACTTAATAAATACTTAATGAAGGCACTATCCGGCTAATGATTGCTAATTTCAAAATTACGTACTACAATTGACTCTAAATTTGAATTGAATATTGAACTTCAGTTTATCCCGTCACAGGAAACGTGTTATAACAAAACAAAACCATTCTCTTCTCGTGAAATCTTCCCCGTTTAAAATCCTACTCTTCAATCAAAGAATAAAAGATGCCATTCGGATTCGTAAAATGCTCCCACCTTTTACGAGATCTGAACACAACATTCAGTAAGAAATAAGCGAATGCATTGTCTGCTGAAGCGCCCAAATTAAAACCTGACCCAGAAATGAAGCTTTAGCGGGTACAGAATTTCCTGGAGTTCTCTGGCAATTCTACTCACCGAGAGTTGCTCATTTGCCTGGCAGATCTTTTGTTGTACGACAAGAATTTATAAAACCGAAACAGGAAGGTAGACTGTGAGCGTGAGAGCAGCCAGTGTGAGCGTGAGAGCAGCCAGTGTGAGCGTGAGAGCAGCCAGTGTGAGCGTGAGAGCAGCCAGTGTGAGCGTGAGAGCAGCCAGTGTGAGCGTGAGAGCAGCCAGTGTGAGC
>JACJUY010004107.1:0-75892 GCA_014220935.1 Platorchestia sp. MABIK | reverse complement strand
TGTCAGCAAAAGACTATGTTCTGTGCCAGTTAGTTCTGGAAGTTTCTCGCCGCAAAAAAGCGGGTAGGCGAGACAACTCCATTCATCAATATACACATCAATATCATGTTTTGTTTTAAACGAGCAGCTTTGCTGTCTATACAAGATATTCTTTCGCTCGAAGAAAAATAAACAAAAGCCTAACACAAGCGAGTTGCTTCGAAGAGTAATCCGCTGAGTTTTTACCGGTAAAATAGTCCTTCAGAAAAGTCTGATCGTTATAAAACTCGGCAAATGCAGTCGTACAAAAATGTACATTAAACCTTGCATTGCTTAACCAGTCGTTCTACAGCTACAGAACTGAAAAAAGATGATCAAGATATAACTCGGAAAGTTATGAAGTCGTGTAAAATTATGCAGTAAAACTTGCATCGCCCAACTAGCTGTTTCACAGCTACAGAAGTGCCGAGGTTTAAGTTGCTTTTTCGTTAATGTCGGTGACGGGAGGTAGCATTGTGGTATACCTTTTGTATACCGTGCGGCATACCACGGCGGTACACAGAAGTATCAGTTTCAGACACAGACAATAAAGGCAGTGACAGTCTGTGAGTTGGGTTTCTGAGAGTGAGTCTGTCAGACTCAGAGAAGCGCAGTCACAGTGTCAGAGCTGGTGTAGTGAGGCAGGGTCATTCGCTTGCAGAGAATCATCCCTTGGAATCTGGCAAGCTTGTTAACGAAATATTTCATAGGTAAGGTTAATGTTGAATGCTCAGGAGAAGTAGATGTTGATTATTGGATGATTTGCAACTGAATTGTTCGCCTACTTGCGAAGGTGTTCTGTGATGTGTTGGTTGTGTCCCACCAATTACGCTCATATTTTCTGGTGAACAGAAAATCATGATTTTTTCTTTTAATTCATTTTTAAACAAGCAAGCCATTTAAGAGATAGTGCACAGTTTCTGGATACTCGATGTTGTGTTTGTATTGGCTTGTGAAATGAATACCCTAATAAATATTTTTTATTATTAAATTTTACCTTTTCCGACCGAAATCCTCTAGTTCCTGCATTTTCAGATCCAATATACCCATTAAAAATACTCCCTGGGTAAGCATTCTGTGTAATTAAATTTCATTAGCATTTAATTAAAAAACAAACACACAGAATTTCATCAGAAAGAGCCAAGGTGGCAGCTCTGCCCAGCCAGAAAAGAGCTTACCGTAGTGGAGTCAGTATTGTGCAGGTGCTATGAGTATGAAGCTTGTACGGGTCACAACCATCAACATTAAATTCGCAATCTAACTTAACGATATCTTTGGTGTGTTTATATATTTATATATTTGTTTGGTGTCCGCTGCTTGCGTGTGTCTGTGACGCTCACAATGACGCTCGATGACCGTATCTGTGATACGAGTTTCACCAGTGCACAAGTACAAGAATATTTTAATGGCGGGTACCATTGGGATGGATATATTTGTTGGGCATCCACATCTGCAAGATTTGTTCAAGGAAAATATTGATGGGCCGTGTACACTAGTAAATTAATATTCCTTATTAAATACCGCATGAAATATTGATGTGTGTTAAGGATTAATTGTAAGCTTTGAGTTTCAAACCTTTGAGGAAATTCCCATTTTCAGTCTTGACCGAACAACAGCAGTACAGCAAAATAATACCAAAGAGGTTGCGACCGCAGAGAAAATATCTGGTGGGCTTCAGAATTCTGATCTCAGATAAAAATTTCTGTAAACGTTGTGACCGCAGAAAAAATTCTGGAGAAGTTGGCGGTACAGAAAATATTCGTGAAAACAGAAATATTTCTGGACGGGTTGTGGTCAGAGAAACAAATTCCGTAAAGGTTGTGAACAGAGTAATAGTTGCTGGAGTCTTACACTAACTTATTGTCTTGTCATAACTAAAATAATAATAACAATAATACGTAAACTTATAACCTTTTACCAACTAGAGTAATAATAACAATAATACATTAGTTTATAATCTTTTACCAATTGGTGTAATAATAGCAATGATACACTAACGTATAGTCTTATACTAACTATCATAATAATAACAATAATGTACTAACTTTTAGTTTGATACTAACTAATATGACAATAATACACTAACTTATAGTCCTACACCAACTAATATTAAAATAACCATAATACACTACCATATAGCCTGATACTAACTAATATAACAAGAAAAATATACTAAACGTATAGTCTTCTAATAACTGGTATAGTAATAATAACAACAATAACATTTTCTACCCATCTCGCATAGCGGTTAACGCATTACGAATTTTTGCCGCGTCGCCCATCATGTTCATAGGCGCAATCGGCCCGTCCGTTGTCATTCATCTCGTTGAGCTGCGAAGGTTGTGGCTTGTGTTTGTTGAAGCTTGAAGGGTTCGTAGTTCCTTTGGAGTTTTACAGAGGATCGTATTATATTATATTGTTCTGAGCCGACGTTCACTATTTCATAGCCGGTTATGACTCTTGAGGTTAAAACGTTTGTATTATACCAGTGTACAAAGCCCGCCAAAATGACGGGATTCGATATTTTGCTGGAATAAATCTTGCAGATGTGGATGACCAACAAATATATCCATCCCAATCGTACCCGCGATCAAAATATTCTTGTACTTGTGCGCTGGGGAAACTCGTATCACAGATACGGTCATTAATACGTTTCCTGAGTATTGGGTCATATGTGTACTAATAGTTAAATTGCTCATTCACCTACCAGTATAAATGAATGACATTTTATCTACTTCGGAACTTTTATAAACAACTAGCTTATGATAAGACGGGAAATGTGACCGTGCCATTGTATTTTTCGTATTTCTTGGGAAATCTAAAAATGTATTCTAGCAGTAAAGTAGATTTCTCAATTCTGCTACTTACAACTTAACCAAATCAACCGTAAACAACCGCGGAACCGCAGGGCGTGTGTTGAACTATAATATACGCACTTGTGATAACATGACATTTTCGTTCATAATATGTCTGAGTAGAAGCACAAATTTATTGTAGTTTTCTAATTTTCGTTCGACAAATAAATTAACATTCTACTGCTTCTGCGTACTTCCCTTCTAACGTATGTTTCATGACGACTGTTTCGTCTAACGTCATTTCCCACTAGAATTCTCGATAAAAGATGAATTTGAAGTGCAATCGCCCTTTAAAATATTACTGTTAAGCAGAATTTCGTCGGTGCAGCGAAGCATAAGACAGGAGTACGTAGTAGCACTTGAAGGTACTCCTACGAATGGGTCTATAGGCTCGTTCAAAACCGGTAACTGTACCTCCAATTTATTTTGATAACCCCTTTCTTTCTTACTTCGTCAAGATTGACGAGCTCCATTCAGCTGGAGCAAAACATCAGACACAATTCAGTTTTTCATTGTATTTATTTTCAGAAACGCCGCAAGAATGCTGAGCTGGCAGGAGGTGAAGTTCGTACTCTCCGTCCACTGGATGGGCAAGGCAACGCTCACCGAGGGGTGGGATTTCTTCTTCAGGGAGGAGATCTACAGCCTCTCTGTGTTCCTCGGTGCAAGTAAGAGATATGTCTTTAGCTGTAATTTGCTACCATTTGTTTTTACTTCTTTCAAGAAGATTGATTTCATTCTTATTGTTCTCAACATTTTACTCGATTCCCACCTTTGTATACGAGAATGAAATAAACCTTTGTTATCTATTCGGCAGAAGTATTGCTCAATACTCGTATAGGTCGAGCGAAATGAAAGAAAAAGCAGTCAAATGAGAGCGTTTGTTAGTGCAGGAATGGTTGATGATTTCCTTTGTTTACTAGGACCGAATACGCAGCAAAAATAAGGTTAGACTCAACGAAAATTTACGTAGACCAATAAACAACAGAAAATATTTAAGGCTCGACAAAAGCGTACAAGAACCAATATACATCAGAAAATCGGTATGACTCAACGAAAGTTCACTAGGATCGATAAACAACCGACAACATATTTGTATAAATAATCAAAAGTCTATTAGGACCAACACACAACAGAAATTAGGAATAACTCAACAAAATTGATGCAACTCATTATATTTCGGACCAGACGACGAGTCCATGTAATCTGGAGTACATTCATCAATGCGGTGTCGTCTGGGACAAGAACCAATGACGCTGCTCTCGTCGAGCTTTCTATCAGTAAGCCTAATCTGTTGATAACACTAGCCCCGCCGCATGTCTGACATTCAGGGTCTTTTCTAAGGTTAGAATGCGTGTAACTGCATGACTCTATTTCTAGTGTAATGTGCGTTTTGGCCAAGCCCTCATCACATTTCAAGTTCATTTTTAATTCGTTCAATATCGGATTGATGGGCGGGCGATACATGGTATTTTTGTTGCAGATTTTAACAGCCACAACACAGTCGAAAATGACACGCTGTGACCTACGTAAGTCCACTCCTACAATTGTTCCCGGCCATTATTTTGGCGTTCTACTTTGAATTTGTTACGTACTAATTTGGGTTATATAGTTATTAATTGCGTAGAACAGAATGTATTTTCTTTGTGACATTCCGTATTTATTATGCTCGAATCGAACTTCATTTATTTTCTCAGCTGCAAGCGTTTACTCAAAGAATTCATGCCAAATAACTCATCATGGAATCGATTGTTCGATAGGAGATAGGCGTAAAGAAATCATGATTATTTCTTTTTTTGTGTGTGGAGTGAATGGAAAATCAGTTATACTGAATGTTTCTTATAGTAAATCTTTAAGGGAACGAATCTTTACCTCGTGATGTATTGCTATCTAGCGATTTGATGGTTGCTGCCACCAGAGCCTGACATCTAGAAATTTGAGTTTATAATTTTAGGAAGTATTGCTAGCTGGATAAACGTTGGCCTCTATCTCTGGCGCCTACTTCATCGAGCAAACAACGACTTGGTAGCGCTGACTGAGTTTCTAAGCACGTGTTTCTGTTGTGGTTCGTGCGATTTGAGAGGTTAATCAAAATACACAAAAAATAACTATAGAACTTCACTGGTGAGTAAGGCAAGTTGGGAGGAAAAGAAGAGCACGCGCGAGGCACCCAACACACAACTCAGTAAAAGTTCAAAAAGTCAGCGACTTCAACATGTCATAGAAGGGACCGTACAACTTTTGCACTTTTTTATTTATTTGTGAACCAATGCTCATGAACTTTGATCGACTGGTAAAACGTATTAAAAAAATAGGGGTCAATCTGTGAGAAATTTTCGATTTGCTTCATAGAAAGTGAGTTACGGCAAAAAAAAAAACGAAAATAGGGGGAACGGCAAACTCTACTCCTATTACAAATTTCAATCTATAGACATAAAAACAAGCGTCATTTGAATGAAAAACCTTTGGGTAACACCCATGAGGTAGGAATGCTTGAAACTCGTTGTGGTTTCGGAGATATTTTGAATTAAAAAACAAATTATGAAAAAAAAAAAAATCGATTTTTTTATTTGACGGCCTGCTGTCTTTTACCTAATTCGAAAATCTCAAATTGCTACCTAGGGGCTGTGGCCCAATTATTCTTATTTCGATAAAACATTATCTCGATTCTCTACCATAAAAAATGTAGGAGTAGGATTTGGCGGGAGGGAAGTTTTAAATTTCCACGGAAGCAAAAAAAAAAAAATGACATTGTCACAAACAATCATTTTGTATGTTAGTAACTCATTTTTTTTGTTTTTGTTTTTGGGGTTAAACAAAGTTTTAAAAGTTTGTTTTTTCATAAAGTAAAAATGTTTTGCTCAAAAAACTTGTTTTAAAGAAAAAAATGTACCCCTCACCACCACTTTACTCCCCATAGTAAGCGTTCTATTGCGTGCACGCCTGTAAAATTTATTGTGGATATTCAGCACATGCATTGCTTCAATTTAAAGTAGAAAAACTTTTTTGCTAATAAAAAACTTTTTGCTAATAAAAAATTTTCCCTAAAAAAAATGTACGATATCCTTAAACGTTATTTGCTGCCTACTACTTAACACGCGCTTGGCCGATAACAGATTTTGAAACCAGTGCTCTGGAATTCTAGCCTTTAAACCAAACCCTTGAAACCAAGCCCTCGAACCTAACTGTAGTTGGTTGATATCCAGAGGCTAATTCTCAATACGTGAAAGTTGACTGAGTCCATCTCTTCAGTTTGACTCTCATCCTCTCGCCCTGTCCGCTCTGTCTCTCTACCAGGCCCTAAGTGACTGCCTAATGTTCTCTCGGAAGAGATTCAAATAGAGGGGCACGATCAAAAGAGAAGCCAGTAAGGGATATGACAACCTTGAGCAATCACTCAGGCTTTGCCTGTTATAGACGTTCTTTTTTCTTAATCCCAAATTATTGCGATACATCATTTGATCATCATCATATCATCATCATCTCTTTCTCTTCATCACCTTTTCCTAACTTACAAAGGAAATTAAAGACACGAAAGATTGCCAAGGTTCGCTTTCGCTATTAACGCAGACATCTAATACACTGCAATGCTGTTGAGAGAGAAGCTGGCTAAACATATAATAAATTTGTTTCACAGAACTGCAAGAATCCAGTTTGGGCGTTGTCGAGATACGTGCGACGAGGCTGGTTACTTTATAATCCGTTTAATGAAGGATTGGAGCAAGATGAATCTCTAGAGATTTTAAAGTCAATCGTGACTTTATTATTTTTAAATGCGTTTAAAGCAAATCGGGTTCATCGCCGCCACAGGGGGAAGACACCAATGAGTTTTGTATGATCTATCACTGTTAACCTTCAATATCGAACTTTATGAGGGAACCTTCTCGATTTGTGCGTATGACTGCCTCAGGCAAACCCTTGCGTGTGACTGCCTGTTGCCCGCTCCCTTGAAAGAGACTCCTAGCTAGCTTGAGGGCGCGTCTCTACGTTAGTGAACAAACGCGGTACGAGAGTAGCTAATTATTAATAAATGAAAAGCCCACAATCTTGATAAACAATAATTAGGATCCCTCATTCAATCTATAGAAATGAATAATATCCTAAATGATCAAGATTACAAAGACAAGAAATACATTGTGATAGGGGAAAGAGAAAGAGGTATCTGGTAACTTGAACTTGTATTCCCTCAGCAGCGTTGTGGTGGTGATGTAGAGGAGGTAAGATGATGATGGTAAGGCGTAGCGACGATGTCTGGCGAGTGGCTGTTGCAATGGTATTTCAGATGGTACGTGAGGCAGGTCGTAGAGTTGATTCGGAGTTGCGGTTATCCGCGGGAACATATCTTTATATGAAGTACTGTTCTTTTCGAGGAGATCTTTGGCCAGTCTTTGGCCAGACGTAGCATTTCAGTATTTCCTCGTAGCGATTCCTTTACAAATACATGATGTAGGGCGGTCATGTCGGGACATGACAGACCGATGCCGTGTATAATCAAAAGGGTCGAAAAGGGGCGAGATGATTTCCGCTCACCGATATATTTATGAACGGCGATCATCTCGTAATAGGTTTTGTGGATGTCTCCGCGGGCTGTCCAAGGCCGAGGAGCGACAGAGCGGTTCTTTCTTCATTACCTCATAAAGCCCTGTCCACCGTCTGGCACTCGCTCACAAACGTATACCCAGCCAAGACGAATGTTTCCCATGTCCATAAGGCACACCAAATTCATGTTAGATACGCCCAATATAAGCCTCCGACCTGCTTGCGATGGAGATAGGAAAATCTATTTTATTCAATACAAACGTCCGAACGAATTTTTATAATTGACAAGAGCTGCAGACCAATTTGAGAAGAAAGCCTTCAGTCGGTGCCAGTTGTTGTTTTGCTTTATAATTGTTTTGTTATTAATTTTTTTGTGTAACTGTAGCGTACGTTTTCATGGCAATCTGATGTCGTGCTCTCTAACCACTGTGTCATGAGGCCTCTGCATATGACGGAACAAACTATGTAACATGTTTCGAAGCATAGCATCACCCTGGTTTGTATCATCTCTCTCACAAATTACTTCATATTGTAGGTTTTTATTCACACTTTTCATGTTCCATCATTGTGGCTTTTTAATTGCAGTTTCATGCTGAATTACTGTGGATTTTTAATTGCAGTTTTCATGTTGCATCACTGTAGATTTTTAATTGCAGTTTTCATGTTGCATCATTGGGTTTTTAATTGCAGTTTTCATGTTGCATCACTGTAGAATTTTAATTGTAGTTTTCATGTTGCATCATTGGGTTTTTAATTGCAGTTTTCGCGTTGCATCACTTCATCCTGGGCTGGTGCCTGAAGTGCGTCGCAGTGAAGGTGCTGGGGGTGATAGCGTTGCGGCGCTGGATGGCCGGAGGGCTGTGCTCCAGCACCAAGAGCTTGGAGGGCAAGACGGTCATCATCACAGGAGCAAACGTCGGCATCGGCTTCGAGACGGCCAGGGACATGCTCAGACGAGGTCAGGGCGGCATTCTTCTCTGATTTATTTTGCTTGATCATTTATTCGCCTATTTAATCGTCAATTTATTCGCATATTTATTCGCTTATTTATTCGCGGTTTACCATTGGCTTCCACATAGCAGAGATGAGGTCAGGGCAAAATTGCACTTCCAATTATTTATTTGCTTAAGAAGTTTATATGAACGCATTTATTCACGGTTTACCTTTGGTTCCCGTCCAGCAAAGGCGATTTTCACATAAGTGAAGTAATTCTGTGAAGTTTAGGTTCAAGCAAACCACAAGTTTGCCAAATTTAAGGATCTCCCGCCTTATAGCCCTGTATCTCAGTAAAATAGTGTATTACCATGTTGAAAATGGAATAGTGAAATGAGAATGAGGAATAAAACCCTGAAACACTCGTACATGAGGTTGGTTGCACAGTACATCATCCTGTACAACAAGATAGGTAGAGAAGTAATGAATGAATAATAAGACTTACCTTTCTATAAATCTGAGCCCTCAATACACATCCGCAACGAGTGTGGGGGATTTTGCAAGTTCTTCAATGTTCACTGACGAAGGCAGACGATATGGACATACTCGCATGCTTTAGCCTAAAAAAGGAGGCTTGCCATATATGACACACCACTGCCCGGCGCTCCCCAGGTGCCCATTTGATCATGGCGTGCTGCGACTCAAATTGGGATGAGGTTCACACAATACCCCACTTCCCCATGCCTCATCCCCAGGTGCCCACGTGATCATGAGGGGTCGCGACCCCAATGGGGATGAGGTTTGCATAATTCACCATTGCCCCATCCTCCCCAGGTGCCCACGTGATCATGGCGTGCCGCGACCCCAACACGGGGCAGGAGGCGCAGCGGCGACTGCTGGGAGAGGGAGGACGCTCTGAGGTGCGCCAGCTCGACCTCTCCAGCCTCGCCTCCGTCAGGAGCTTCGCAGAGGGCATCATCAAGGAAGGCATCAAACTGCACATCCTCATCAACAACGCTGGTCAGATTGTTTCTCTTTTACAGGTGTGAAAAGTAGGAAATTTCGAACGGAAGGACGAATTCCATCGCTTAATGCTCTGATCGCAACGTGCGCCACCGGTGGCCACAGAGGGGATTTGCTCAATGCTGCTGATCGGCCAGTAATCACAAACTTAGTTGTCATTAATACTTAATTAAAGCTAAATGAAAGCACGATCCAGTTCATGTTTGTTATTTTCATGGCGTCTAACCACAACTGACTTTAAATTTTAGTTGAATATTGACTTTCTGTTGAATAAATTACGGTAAACGAATTAATGGCACTCACATGCTCCAGGGTGATGCTATGCGTAGTGGAAGGACGATGCTCATCACGTAAGTGCGGCAAGTTAAACTGAAGTTCGATATCTAATTCAGATTAGAGTTATTTCTCGAGATCAATTTAGAAAATGACTAACTTTGAACAGATCGTGCCCTGATTTATTTTTCTGTTAGTATTTATGAAAATTGAGTCAGTGACTGCTGGTCGGAATATAATTCCCTTCAGTGACTACCGGTGGGTCACGTCGCACTCAAAGTGAGACTAGAAATTCACTATGTTTCATTATATTTCGTTCAAAGAATCATATTCAGCATTGAAATACTCGCTTCTTATCATACAGGTCACGGAAGTTCGTGTAATTCTTTGACAAGCGAGATTGGTATTCTATAAGCGAGCGACGTTTTTATCTTTCTAGGAGTATTCTTATACGATAGTGCTGTCAATGCTATATTTATTCAGATTTTTATCATTAAAAGTGCATATTATTGATAGAATAATATGGACGATTAATGGCGAGGATGATCGTACCGCTAACAATAGCTTACAGTAAGATCATCATTAAGGTTGAGAAAAGTTCTCACCATGATAAGAAACTTCCCGGAGGTGAAATTTTACTGTAGTTTTGGTAACAAACTCATTGGGGTTCCAGGAATAAAAGAACCTGGTGGAACCATAGGGTTTAACCTGTTTTTTTTTTCGTAGGAGTGACTGAATCTGTCAAAGGTCCAGGACACACAATTTCCTGTATGTCCACGAGTGTATTCTTCTCACACTATTCCAGAAGTGAATAAATTTGCTGTAAATTCATGAGCAAACTCGCCCCTTACTGTTTCACAAGTGAATAAATTTCCTTGGATCAAGGGAAGAAGAATTTCTTGCAGCTCCAAAAGGGAATAAATTTCCTGTAGATCCCGAGAAGAAAAATTTGTTGCGGTTCTAGGGATGGATTGATTTCTCTGTGGTTCCAGGTTAAATAAATCAGTGGTGATTGCATTAGATCATACATTTATTGTGACTTTAGGAGGAAATGTCTCAGGCTTTCCGAAATAAATATGTTGTGGTTCCATGAGTAAATTTGTTGCGGTTCCAAGAGTAAATCTGTTTTGGTTCCAGGAGTAAATCTGTTTTGGTTCCAAGAGTAAATCTGTTGTGGTTCCAGAAGTAAACCTTTTGTGGTTCCAGAAGTAAATCTGTTGTGGTTCCAGGAGTGATGATGTGCCCGTACACGAAGACGAAGGAAGGCTTCGAGCTGCAGATGGGCACCAACCACCTGGGCCACTTCCTGCTCACCAACCTCCTGCTGCCCCAGCTGCAGCACGAGCAGGAGGCGCGCATCATTAACGTGTCCTCTCTGGGACACATCAGTGAGTGCACATTCATAATCTTGCTTGACGCGTTAACCGTCTAATGAGCCACCGATGTACGCAGGGAGGATTTCCATGATGCTGCTGGCCAACCAGTAGTCACAAACTCAATTTTCATAAATACTTCATCAGAGCTAAATGACGGCACAATCTAATTAACGTTTGCTATTTTTAAAATTTATCACTGCAATTGACGTATACTTTGAGCTTTAAGCAAATTACGTTCGTGACAGCCATCGAAGTCGAATGTTTCGAACGGTTTTGAAGCGTTGGTGTAAGTGCGATCTCATTGTCCACGGTAAGTCCACCAGTGACCAGTTCACGACTTTTTGCTCTAGGAAAGATTTCTAACATTCTCATCCTCGCTACCAACGGATGTAAATCCGGACGCTTAATTGGTACGTGGCTTTTTTACCACACGTTCAACAAAGTCAAAAATCTTGACATCGTCGGTTCTGCATTACATTACGGACATTGAAAACCATGAACTGCAACATGGATTCTATGAACCACATCATGGAATCTATGAAGTGTATCATGAACTCCATGAACTGTATCATGAACTCCATGAACTGTATCATGAACTCCATGAACTGTATCATGAACACCATGAACTGTATCATGAACTCCATGAACTGTATCATGAGCTCCATGAACTGTATCATGAACTCCATGAACTGTATCATGAACTCCATGAACTGTATCATGAGCTCCATGAACTGTATCTAGAGCTCCATGAACTGTATCATGAACTCCATGAACTGTATCATGAGCTCCATGAACTGTATCATGAACTCCATGAACTGTATCATGAGCTCCATGAACTGTATCATGAACTCCATGAACTGTATCATGAACTCCATGAACTGTATCATGAACTCCATGAACTGTATCATGAACTCCATGAACTGTATCATGAACTCCATGAACTGTATCATGAACTCCATGAACTGTATCATGAGCTCCATGAACTGTATCATGAACTCCATGAACTGTATCATGAACTCCATGAACTGTATCATGAACTCCATGAACTGTATCATGAGCTCCATGAACTGTATCATGAACTCAATGAACTGTGCCATAAACTCTATGAACTGTAACTGTAGGATTTGTTTCTTAATTTTCAGGCGGAAAAATAGACTTCGACAAGTTCATGCCCACGGAGACCGAATACGACAAGTTTCAGGCATACAGCAACAGCAAACTCGCCAACATCCTCTTCACGCGACAACTCGCCAAACGCCTGAAAGGTGAGGCTCCTTGGGTATTCACATTTTGCTAGGGACGTTCTCGTAGATTTATATTTTCTCCAATAGTTTATCTCTTAACCAATGGCTCGTAAATCACGTTTTGTTGCATTGAAATTAAATTTTCCTCTTATTGTTCACTTGTTAGCCAGTGACCTGAAAATTCGAACGTTCATCGTTTTATAATAGAACGGGCTAATCGCTCGAATTACGGTCTTAAGGCAGAAATCCTCACGCGAAAATTCTGTAAAGGCACTCGAGTTTATTTTAGATCGTGTGTGAGCTTGCGATGACACGAGAACTCAGGTGTCTCCTTTTGTGTCCAGGCACAAACATCCAGGTGTTTTCCCTGCACCCTGGATCGGTGTACAGCAAACTAGGTCGACACCTCCTCAACTCGTTCGTCAATGACTGGCTGTCGCCCCTCCTTCTGAAGACCACAGCAGAGGGCGCCCAGACCACAATTTACTGCGCCACTGAAGCAGTACAGCATCCCTACATGTACTTCAGGTTAGACGAGCTTCCGCATCAGATGTACTTCGTTTGAGTTCATACAAAGGGAGAGGAAACAAGGTAGGATAAAATCAGTCTTTTTTTCGTAGGGTAAAACCAGGCAATATTGACGTCATTGCATCGAACCAACAGCAGCGCTCATATTGCGCATCTGGCGATACTGCTAGCCCCAAATCTGGCGCCTCTATTGGCCTAACGATATGTCGCAATTGTGACGTCATAAAGTATGTTTAAAATAAAGCCGTTCTATTGGCTAGCTGAACATGAGGAGGTGTATTTTCCCCCATCGAAATTACTCTAACTTGTTTCCTCTGCCCTGGTCAATACGGAGGTATCCTGATCGTGCCTTTGTTGGATGATTCTAAGGTTGATGCGGAAGTTTGCATGGTCTAAAAAGTTTAAAATTATATTAGCTGTTGAGGTTATGTTCATGCTATGATTCCTGTAGTCGTATAGACGGAAACGTTAGGCTGAGCTGGTCCTAGTTTTTTGACTGGTATTAAAAGTAATGATTTAGGTCAGTGCGATGGGAAGTCCAAATTTCCCATCGATCGATTACCGCATAAAAACAATTGACGAAATATTGCGGACTTGTATCCAGTATACAGTTGTGAGAGTTTTGTATCCACCGACGTCGAATTTTGTAGAAACGGAAAACTATGACAACGCCTATTAAAGAAATTGGATTGAGATTTTTCGCTTTCGGAAATGTGATCGCTGAGCTCTTGAAGTTTGTGAAGCTGACTAGAAAGTTGCTGAAGATATCGCGCTCAAGCATCAAAATTCGAAGCGTCAGTTACCGGCCTAGAGCTGAGACTATCAGGATCTACGCTGGTTACTGCACTTTTAACACGTTCACTGCGTTTCAGCGGCTTTTAACGGTTGGTTTGGTTAGGTTGAAAGTAGTAGAATTGAGAAATCGGATTTCCAGCTTGAATAAATTTTAATTCTTCCCAATGAATATGAAAAGCACAGTATTATTGTACGATAACATTTCTTCTAGTTTGATAACAATTATTTTTAAAAATGTCGCGAAACAGATAAAATGTCGTGTATTTATACCGATATGTAAATGAGCAATTTACCTGTTGGTACACATGTGGCCCAATACGCAGGGAACGTGTTAAATGCAGGAGACTCTCTCGGTGGTGCGGATTTAGCTCGCTGAATACTAACTTATACATCAATAGAATTGAAAGCGTGTTGTGGGTGAAAAGTAGGAACAGAAAGGCTAGTATGATGAGATCCAGAAAGTTCGGTGGCTTTGTAGTCCAACTCACGAAAGCGACAAACTCATTTCGCGTTATCATTTGCCAATTTTTGTTCCGTAAGCGAGATTACAGATCAGACTCAATGGATTGCATTGATTTTTGCTGCAACTTGACACTGCGAGCCCTGTATTTGAATGTTGGTTCGTTAAATCCAGAATTCAATATGTGTACTCGTTTAGCTTAGGTTTAGGGTTTATGCCTTGAAAGATTTCTTGTTAAACACAAAATTTGGGCACCTTTTTCAGGAATACTTTTTTTTCTTGCAAATGTTTCGTTTCGCAAGTGCACTAACAATATGGCTCGAAGAGCCACTCATCAAAATTGCCGATAACTTACGTATTTTTTTGAAGAATTCCACTTTTGAAATGAGTTTTTACAATAATAGTAAAGAGGTGAATCAAAGTGAAATAACGCTAACCAAATTTGCCTCTTGCAGTGACTGTGCCCCTCTGAAGCCATTGTCTCAGGCGACCAACGACGCAGTAGCTGAGCAGCTGTGGCGGGTGTCTGCTGACCTGGTGGGGCTCAAGGAATGAGGGGTCCGTGGTGGGGGTCCATGATGGGGGTCCATAATGGAGGTCCATGATGCGGATCCATGACCGGGCCTATGGGAAGCTGAGGGGGTCTTTAGGAATGAGGAGATCCACGATTAGGGGCTAGATGAAGCTGGTGTATCGGAAGGAATGAGTGTAGGGTGGTGCAAAGGTCTAGGGAGAGAATGCAATAAATAGGTTAAGCAACAGATGAGGTGGATATATATTTCGTCCCTTGCCATAACTGAAACTGCATTAATTCTGTACTGTGTACGCTGTTCTTTAAAGGTACTAGACCTCCTGTCAGCTACGGAGGGTTGAAGTGTCGTTACCTGTACGGAAACACGCAAAGAACCCGCCATCTTATTCATTGAATGGAATAAATGAAATGGAATAAATGGAAACCGGATCATCTGCTGCTTTTCTGCGTTGGATCCAAAAATGCACTTGCTTTAATTTCAGACAGAATCGGGAGTTTGTTTGATTTTTTGTTTCCATTTGAAATATAGTTGATTTTTTTCTCAATTCTTTGTTTTTCTAGAAAAGGAAAATGAAATTGAGCCAGTATTTCCCGAGTAGAAAACGTGAAAATATTTTAAAAGCCATGGTGATTTTTCCTATCGACTAAGGGTAAGAGATTTTCTGTTGACGAAGAAGAGATTGTCAATCACAGGGAATAATATATTTATCGCCTGGAATGGAATTTCAATTGGGACGACTCGATGTTACCTCTATCAACTCAAGTCATATCAACCCAAGTCACGACTGGTTCCTTTTGCCGTATTTATAAAGTGCATAAACACTACACGCGTAGGCAGAGAGGACTTTCCACGTTGATCGTGAATAGACACGCCTACATCGAACAGAATGTTCTCACCCTCATAACTCTAGGGGTCAAATGTTCAAGTCGCAGTGGTTGTTGAAAGAAAAATGTATTACTTTCCATTCAATGGTCATGTTTTTCTTAATCGTTTACTGCTATTAGGTCTATCGGTGTATGAGGGAGCTTTCGGCCAATCGGTTTATGAGAAAAAAAATTCTCAGGGAATTAATGACAAAAAATTTCTGCGTGGCCTTTCGGTGTCACTGAAAAGGGTTGCAAAACGCACCGGACTCTCCAGTGGTTTCTAACTTCATTTTCAAGGATACTTCATTAAAACACAATGATGGCACGATCTATTCAATTTGTGTTAGTTTTGTTTTCGAATACTAAAAGTGACTTCAATGGAAAATGAACATTGGTGTTTTTCATGGTGTTTATCGGGTAGTATCACTGGACGTTGATGTTGTGTACCCGTAGACTTTTTTGATGTTTCCGATGACGAAATTATTTTACAACTGTTAATGTGTAAGTTGTTACTGCATATATGATTAAATAAATGTCAGCTCAGTTTAATTTTTGCGTGTTTTACTAACTCATATTTATATTATGTTCAATATTATCTTTTGCTGGACAACTAGTGTTATTAATGAAATTACTCGCTTTGTAGTTTTCTGAGTTGTTTTTACTTATGGATAACATGTTTCGATGAGATTTTGAGTCGTTTAATAAAAACGTTGATTTTAAATATCATGGATCTTACAAACAAAATTTTTCTTAGTCAGATGAAAGAAAACTTGAATGACAGTGAACCTCTGACAGCCCTGAAGGGTTGCCAGATGTTCAGGGCTCAAAATTCATTCGATAAAGTTTAAACTGGAGGACTTAAGTTGGAAAAATAGGGCGTAGCTAAGTGAAGTCGACTAAAGAACTTTCCCCACCAGCTGCTGTCCCGTGTAAATTATTTGAAAATTAAAAACTTGTGAGAGTCAAGTGCATTGACGGGTGGGAAAAACGAGAACTTCTCTAGTGTAGGCGCAGCGCTATCTTGATGTGATACGGGGAGTGTTTTGAGTGCGGTGGTGTTGTCTTCTAACAAATGATCACACGGCCATTGTTTGCTTTGTCTAACTAAACTAAAACGTGAGGTAGGCTAAAATTCATTTCCGTAAATATATTTGTAATGCAGTTCATTACTTTTTCTTTCGATTATATTCCTCAATCCTGTTTAATCGATGAAATACTGATCGAATAATTAAATTTTCTTGATGTAGATAAGAATAAATTGACTCAAGTTAAAATGCTCCAAGCTCCGAAAGCGTAAAATGAATTTACAAATAGAGCAATATCCACAATCATAAACACATTTAAAGAAATAAGCGCTAAGATGAGCTGAAAATGACGTCGAATTAGAATTGCAAACTCGAACCATAAATAATCATAACATTTTGCTACGTAGAATTGCACGTTTTCGTGAAAAAATGATTATAAATAACATTATTGCGGCGAAAAGCATTAAGCCATGCATTTACACACTAAATAATACACAGTTGGTCGTTGGTCCGTCGCTCTGTGACCCTTATATGAATGAACATAAGGGAAAAATTAAGTTATACGTGATAGGAAGAGTCCGCTAATTTGTCACATAGAGGAATCGAACTGGATGTGGTCAATGACCGTATCTGTGATACGAGTTTCACCAGTGCCCAAGTACAAGAATATTTTAATCGCAGGTACTACTAGGATTGTCATCCACATCTGTAAGATTTATTTGAGCAAAATATCGAATTCCGGAATTTTTGATTGCCCGTGTACACTATTATAAGCGTTGAGAAAACTGAAGAAACGCTTCACCTGCCCACCAGCGCGTCAGGGTTCCAGTGTCACAGAGGAGGTCGACACATTTTTCCTACTTACTGTCATCGTCAAGTCTCGCTCACTTTATGCGACTTTTGAGCAATAGAGTGGCGGAAAATATGATCAATAAAACGTTCAAATTACCAATCGAACTTTATTCAGCGTAATACATGATTTTAAACGACATTTTCAATTTAACTTACAAACTCAAACGTGAACATTCAAGTAAATTTAAAAAATTGTTCGAATGTAATTCAAGCTCCAGAAGTTGAGTGGCCTCTTGCACTTTCGTGAAAAGGTTGAAACAGCCTCTGAGGATTTAAACTAAATTTCAAATTTACCTTCTAGGTCAGCATTCAAGTTAATTTCAAAATTAGGTCAAATGAAATTCACACTCCAGAGATTTTTTCTTCCACTTTCGTGACGAGGTTGGAACGGTCGGTCTGTAGGAATCCAGTGTCTCGCAGGACTGAGTGTTGCCATCGTACGTTGCCGGGTGCTCACTCCCTCTAGCCCTGTTGCCTCACCGTTCGCTCGATTTTGCGTGCAGCGCATTTAAAGGAGCGGCCTGGTCGGCCCTCATTGCCTTTGGAAATGGAGTCGAAGAAATGTATGTTCAGGTAAAGTACGACGTCTTTCTTTCAAGCATAATGTTATGCATATCTTCAATCATAGTTTACATGAAGTCAGAGATAAACATGTTCAAGCATATTTCGACGGTTATGCATACCTTCAAGAATAGTTTACACGAAGTCAGAGATAAACATAGTACATAATATAGTATATGACAGTTATGAACATTTTCGAACATAGTTCACGTGGAGTCAAAGAGAAACATGTACAAGCATAGCATGAAGATCATGTATATCTTCAAGCATAGTTCACATGAAGGATACAGAAAATCTTCCCGTCACTGTAAAGTACGATGAATGGAGACGGCAGCAGTTTTAAATAGTTTAGATTTGTGGCACACTAATGGTTCAAATCCAGTTTTAATAGAATCTAATAGCGTTAAACAAGTTTCTTCGTATAATTTTAATCAAAAGTTCTCTGAAATTGTGTGGGAGGGGTAAAAAATCACGCGAATGGTGTGTAAAGATATATACGTTCCTCATTTGAACACAGGTGGTTATCGAGCTCGTTGAATGTGTGTCTACTGATTTATTTATGGGGGACGGTTCCGATTAAGACCCGCAAAACTTACAAAAATTTCATCAGCCGGAGCCAATGGTAACCCAACCCAAAGAAGCCCAACCTAACCGTAGCGTGACCAACCCAACCCATTGAATTATTCGACGTTACAATGTAACTAGACTCCTTACTCATGCGAGGACCTTGCGCTAGTTTGAACAAATTCCAATTTGCCATCTCGAGGATTCGAAAAACGATGTAGATTTGAAGAGCGGTTTAATACGAAATACTGACAAGTCAACGCAATCGGCCACAGTGACTGCGGTGAAAAGTGTGTGTTAAATAAAATCATAAGTTTAAAAAAAAATCAGCAAGAAAAGGCCATTTGTTTCTAGATTCTTTAAATGTTCCTTTTATAAATTTCGATCGTCAAAAAGTGACAAAAAATTTTGACCAGACCATGGCGTTGACCAGTCGTCGGTCCTATCTGACCATTCCGCGTTTTAACCTATAGCACCGTCTATTGAATTGGACGTGAAACTGAAGCGGGCCTTAATCGGAACTGAAGCCTATTTATGATTAAATAAAGGAATTGCAAATGTCATGGGAATCAGTGCAGTTATTAGAAGGATGAATTTTCTGCCATAATTATAGGAAGCTGATTTTTTACACAATTTTAAAACAGAAAAAGCGTAAAGCATCACCGCATAACTCATTACAATCAATAAAGCATGGATAGTTCCGTTCGCTGCAAAGCAACGCAAGAGTAGAGCTAATATAATTTCACCCCATTCAATTCATCACAACTTGGGCGATACCACAGACCACGAGAGTGACGTCACTATTTCAAAGAGCAGCTTCTGAGGCATGAGTCATCCCAGTCTAACTTTTTTGTATGTGCATCAATTGTTTTAGCCGCCCTATGCAGAAGCTTTACATAGATAGCTGAAATAATAGATGCCTCGTCCAAAAAGGTAGACTGATACTGGTCTGACTCGGAGGAAGATTTTCGCCCATACTTCTAGCCCACAATCATACGGAGCAAAATATGTTCAAGTGCCCAGGCATAAGTGAACTTAGAAAAACCATTTACATGATTCGGTGATGCCAAGTTAAGAACAAGTCACCGGGGCTTAACACTTTGACCGCAACGTGCACCACCGGTGCCCATCGAGGGATTTTTATAATGCTACTGAGCGATCAGTAGTCACTAACTCGATTTTTGAAAGTTCTTGATTTAAGCTAAATGAAGGCATGATCCAGTTAGTGTTTCCCTTCTCCAAAATTGTTTAATACATTTGACTTTCAATTTTAGTTAAATTTTGAACTTCAGTTTTACCAATTGCGGTCAAAGTGTTAATGGAAATTAGGAAAACCACTCACATGATTTGGTGATGGCAAGTTCGGGACAAGTCACCGTGGCTTTAAAACAACGGCGTCTGTCGGCCCAGGGCCTGCCCCAGAGCCCGCTCCACCCCCTCCAAATGCAACTCGCACCCACGATTTGGTACGTGCATGGGGAGTTCGCTATCGTCACTGTACCTGATAACCTGTTTGCAGATACGCAGGTGATGTGATGGGTCTATTTTCCGACTGTGGGATTAAAAAAGGTGTTTACAGTTTACCTCACTGTTTGTTATTGCGCAGGTTATGTGAAGGGCCTGTTTGCAGATACGCAGGCTATGTGAAGGGCCTGTTTACAGATAGACAGGTCATGTAAAGGGCCTGTTTACAGATAGACACGTTTTGTAAAGGGCCTGTTTTGCAGATCGACAGGCTATGTAAAGGACCTGTTTGCAGATAGACAGGTTATGTAAAGGACCTGTTTGCAGATAGACAGACTATGTAAAGGGCCTGTTTACAGATACGCAAGTTATATAAAAGGCCTGTTTGCAGATAGACAGGTTGTGTTAAGGTACTTTGATATCCCATAAGGACACTTTTCAATCAGCGAGGCATGGAGTCTGGTAGTGACGATATTAGACGATTCTCTACCGTTAATTCAGGGTCTTCAAATCTGTGGAGATTCAGTAAGTGCGTGAAAGGTTAAAAATAGTTTTATAGTGGCAGACACCAACAGAAATTTTGAAAGCTTTTCTCTTTTTCAATTATTTTTGTGTCCCACTGCCTACTCCATATCAATTACTGTTATAATTAAAGCGGGAAAGTTGGTCAGAGTCCACAAATTTATTATGCCTTCGATGACGGTGAAAACCAAGGCTTCACTAAAAACTAATTTTCCTCGCTGTGACAAATGTGTCATATTTGAATGTTGCTAATGAGATATCAGTTGAGCTCGGGAATTGTAGATTATAACACTACATCGTGAAACACCTCCGTGAACACTCTAGGGCAGAGGTTCCCAACCTGGGGTGCTCGCATCCTCTTGAGGTGTGAGGCGATATTCCAGGGGGTGCGAGAAGAGTCCATGTAAATACTAGCATACTTGATATAAAATAACATTTTTATTTCAGGAGGTACGAGGTTCGAATGAAATTTCTTTTGCGGTGCGGGGCAAAACAAAATAAGGTTGGGAACCCCTGCTCTAGGAGAAAGATGATTGAAACAAACGTAAAGCAAGAAGGGCTAGTTATCAAATTTATCGAAAGGCTCGCTGCTTCTTGACCTATACTCACCACGTACGTCGTTTTGTATTGAATTAATGAATCCAAGTGACGAGGCGCCTTAAAATTGACGTACAATATTGATTAACTGCATGAAACAAACTAAAATCGTCCTGCTAAGTTATCTAGGTACATTCTAAAGTAGAACATTTCACACGAGCTTCAAATTTACGTTTCAAACAATGGTAAATACTCATTCCTGTTCTTGCATGTTTGCCCCACCAAGACCTTACCCCAACGGTCCCGCCACAGAAGGTGTCGTAGCAGGAACATCTGTAGCAGGAACATCAGTCGTATCTACAGTCTGCGCGCCCGCTCTCTCGGCCCCCAACACCATCACCATCACCACCGCAGCGATCAAGGTCACTTTTCCCTGCTCGGAGAAAAGATGGCAACAGCTCGGTGTTAGCGAGAAGTCGATGACTCTCATTTCAAATTGGGATGGACTTTATCTTAGGATAAAAAGGAAAACCAACGTAGCTAAGAAAATCATGATAAAAAACAACCGTTTCGGATCATAAAAAATCCATCCTCGGTGTTCTGAAAAGCAATGAGTCAAAGTATTAAAAACTATTTCTGAACTCTCATTCTCTGAATAAACCACCAGATAAAATATTGACGTAAAAAAAATAAATAAATAAAATACAATAGTAAAACAAAACCTATAAAACATCTTAACAAACAATAGAAAGTTTGACCGCCGTGTCACATTCATTTATGGACGGACGGTTTTTTAAAATGTACATCGATTCTAAAATGCGGAGATCGGATAAATTTGGGGTCGAGTCCAAAATTTTAAAATTTGTATTTTTAAAGAAATGGTCGTTGTCCAAACAATGTTCTCTTATAGACGAATTAGTTGGCTTAGTCAGGTTATTGCCCGTACGAAAGGAGACTACCCTGTGATTTTTTATGATCCGAAACGTTTGTTTTTTATCATGATTTTCTTAGCTACGTTGGTTTTCCTTTTTATCCTAAAAGTGAGATTTCCTAGAAATCGTCCAATTTCATCTATCGGACTTAATCTTACGACGTAGACAAAATTGTAACACAAATGAAAAATCTACCAACGAAGAAACGTTTGGTTCCAACCTAATATGTTACACACGTTCAAGTTCAACGAGGTTAGGTATAATATTAACAATTCCCTTTCTACCAGTGCATTTCACACATTCAAGTTCAATAAAATGAAGTACAATATTGATAATTCACTTTCTATTAATTATACGAACCACGTTGGCTCATAGCAGTTCTCACCATTTTGAAGTATGAAGACTTCGCTGTAGGCTACTTGAAGTTGAAGTGCAGAGCTGGGGCTGTTCTGTGGCAGAGGTAATATTTGTAACTCGGCTCTGAGCTTCCTTAAAATGTAGTTGCATATATTTCCGCTGTGGATACTTTTCGCTGTGTTTTAATTTAATTTGTACAGTAATAGTTAAAACAACAACATCATCATCATTTTTCACCAAATAAGGGTCATCATAATTTTTTCAAGTTTCAAGCTCCATAAAGGAAAATTAAGATACAAATATATTTTCTTAGACTTGTTTCATTCATTTTCTATGATCAATGTATGATATACAACTAATGCTACTTCTGGGTTGAAAATAACGGGCAGGAAATTCCCCATTTTTTAGAATGGGTCTTAATTAACCTAACTGAGGTTAAGACCCGTAAGGTTAAGGGTCTTAACCTTAACAATTTTTGCCATTGGGTTCAGCCAATAACCCTAAAATCGCAAGGAGACTGCAAATCATCATTTTTCTTCGCGAAATTTTGCACACAGCTGAACAAACACCATCATCATGGAAACTCCTCAAGCGATTTTCAGGATTCTCCGCCAAGAAATTGAGTGAAGAAAAACTAGCTTTCGCTTCCTATTTCACACAAAGCAAGAGCTCAAATTTAAGGCAAAAGAGACATGCTGATTAAAAGCTAATAAGTTTTTAATATATATTAGACAATTACAGATTTATTCTAAAAAAGCTCGCACTGCGAACAATTCGTGTACACAACATGATTCTCACAATCATTAACAAAGCTAAGAAATCAAATATACAAATAAAGCTATCAATGCAAAAATTATAATTACAAAGTCATCATCTACGTATTATATCATACTTCTACTATAATTGCATACATTTATCATTCTTCAATTATGCTACATTACTGATAATTGCGAAAACATGACACTCGTGTACTCTGACTTTAGCTTGCGTTGAGAAATTCGTCTTCGGTGGTGAAACTGTACGCATAATAACAAAAATAATGATAATAATGCACAGCGAAATCGACCGACTAAGGACAAGAAGAACATGAGTCGGACTACAACAAAGTCAAGGGTTCTAAAAACTTAACTTGGACCGTTATTGACGGAAAAGTTAAGTAAAGCAGTGTGTGGAAAAAAAACAATGAATAAATTGAAATACTACTAACCTCCTGTTGTTCCTTATTCGAAAGCTCGCGACCAACTGAACGTATGTTGTCAGGGTGGGTTTATATAACTACTTGTGAACATGTGTGAAGGATGCGCTTGACGATATAAATCTGGACATGAATGATTTTCATGTCATTTTATAATGAACAAGATTAATCTGAAAGCAACGATCATCCAAAACTTTGCTTTGAAACCCTTTGGTTTTGAGGGGACGATGCTATTTCCAAGCTTTTATGGCCTTTAAATATCTAGAAAAGCTTGAAATATCTAGATCTAGAGCTGGAGCTCAGGGAATAACAGAGCCTTTGTGCAGTACAGAGAAGTGATTAATTCACTACTGGTACGCTTGTTGAAATTATTTTTCTATTCAAATGACGTATTGCATTCGATTCATACATTCGAACTCACAGATTGAAAAATTGAAACCGTAAATTTATGACTCTGAAAAAATGTTCGTACTGAAGATTGACGAACGTCATTTTTCAAGTGTTTGAATCTTTAATTTTGAAAAAATCATGATAGAAATGAACTTTGGACCGTATCTGGTCTAAAAATACCAATATTCCAGCTCTGGGTTGACGTATTTTTACAATCTCAGTTTTCATTGAACAGTAACATCGGCTGGTTGTAAAACATTGGCTTCTGAAAACGAATACAAGCATCCGATAAATAATAACCGCACCAGGCGCTTCTAAAGTACGCAGTGTTTCGGAGAATCCAAACTGAAAGATCTAACCAGCTCTAATAATCCGTGGAATTACAGATCTTCTGACTGAAACGTTAGTCTTTTTTCAAGATAATAAGGAAATGAGAATAAAGTCTGTTTAGATATATCTGCTAAATCCTCAAGATATAACCGCCCTACATCATATCTAAAAAAAGAATCGCTACGAGGGAATACTGAAATGCTACGTCTGGCCAATGACTTTCACCTCATCGAGAAGAACCGTACATCATATAAAGATATGTTCTCGCAGATACGCGCAACTCCACAATCTGCCTCTCGTACCATTTTCTGCTACAACATCGCCAAACAACGCTACGCTTACTATCATCATCTTACCCTCTTCACATCGTCACCACGACGCAATAGAGGAAACTTGCCGGAGTTACCAATCACCTCTTTTCCATTCCATGAATGTATGCCAATCTCTGTAATCTTCATCTAGGATATTATTCATTTATATAGATTGAATGCGGGATATAAATTATTATTATTATAAAGATTGTGGGCTTTTCACTTATCAATCATTCGCTGCTGTCGTAACGCGTTTGTTCAATGACGAAATGCCGCACCCACAAGCTACAGAAGTCCTTCTGAAGGATAGCCTGGGGAGTCGGGTGGAGGCAGTCATACGCGGCATGTTGTCCGGTGGAGGCAGTCGTACCAACAACTTGAGGTTTCCTCACAAAGTTCGATACTGAAGTGCAAGATCATTTAAGAGTCACTGGTGTCTCCTCCCTGCGGTTCATCGCCTGTCTAACATTCTCATCTTGGTTGCCAAAGGATGTAAATCAGGACGCTTAATTGTTACTTGGCTTTTTTACCACACGTTCAACCAAGTCCAAAATCTTGACATCATCGGTTACGCATTACATTACGGACATGAAAACTCTATGAACTGTAACATGAACTGTAACACGAACTCTATGGACTGTATCATGAACTCCATGAACTGTATCATGAACTCCAGAACTGTATCATACACTCCATGAACTGTATTATGAACTCCATGAACTGTATCATGAACTCTATAGATTGTATCCTGAACTCCATGATCTGTGCCATGAACTCCATGAACTGTATCATGAACTCGATCTATAGGTTGTATCCTGAACTCCATGATCTGTGCCATGAACTCTATGAACTGTCTCATGAACTCGATCTATAGGTTGTATCCTGAACTCCATGATCTGTGCCATGAACTCTATGAACTGTCTCATGAACTCGATCTATAGGTTGTATCCTGAACTCCATGATCTGTGCCATGAACTCCATGAACTGTATCATGAACTCGATCTATAGGTTGTATCCTGAACTCCATGATCTGTGCCATGAACTCTATTATATGAACCGAAGCTGTAGCATTTGTTCCTTAATTTTCAGGAGGGAAAATCGACTGTGACAAGTTGATGTACAAGGAGACCGAATATGACAAGATGAAGGCTTACGGCAACAGCAAACTCGCCAACATCCTCTTCACGCGACAACTCGCCAAACGCCTGAAAGGTGAGGCTTCTTGGGTGCTCAGACTATTCACGTTTTGATAGGGACGTTCTCATCTATTCGATCTATCTATTTTCTCCTATGGTTTATCTGTTAACCAGTGGATTTTAAATTACTTGTTGTCACGGAACAGACAGTCGCATTAACCATTGTTCTCTTGTTAACCAGTGGCCTGTAAATTAGAAGGTTTATCGCGTCGAGAGACGCTTAGTAGCGTCGAGATACGCTTAAGGCTGAAATTCTCACTCGAAAATATGATTCTGTCAAAGCACTCGAGTCTTTTTTAAATCGTGTGTGAGCTTGCGATGACACGAGAACCCAGGTGTTCAGTTGTTCTTCATTTGTGTCTAGGCACAAACATCCAGGAGTTTTCCCTGCACCCGGGAGCGTGTACAGCAAACTTGGCCGACATCTCGTCAACTCGTTCTTCAATGACTGGCTGTCGCCCCTATTTCTGAAGACCACAGCAGAGGGCGCCCAAACCACAGTTTACTGAGCCTCTGAAGCAGTACAGCATCCATATATGTACTTCAGGTTAGATGAGCTTCGGCATCAGATATATTCTGTTAGGGTCAAACCAGTCTTTTTTTGTCGACTGTCACGATGCTGACGTCATGGCAACGAACCAATAGCAGCGCTTATATTGCATCTGGTACCTTTGCTAGCCCCAAATCAGGCACTACTATTGGCCTAACGACAAGTCACAATGGTGATGTCATAAAGTTTGTCCGAAATAAAGCCGCTTCATTGGCTAGTCAAACAAGAGGAAGTGTATTTTCCCCATAGAAATAACTCTAACTTGTTTCCTCTACCGTGGTTAATACGGAGGTATTCTGATCGTGTCTTTGTTGGATGATTCTTTGGTTGATGCGGAGGTTTATATGGTCTAAAAAGTTTAAAATAACATTAGCTGTTGAGGTAATGTTCAGGTTATGATTCCTATTGTCGTATAGACGGAAACGTTAGACTGAGCTGGTCCAAGTTTTTTGACTGGTATGAAAAGTAATGAATTAGGTCAGTGCGATGGAAAGTCCAAATTTCCCATCGATCGATTACCGCATAAAAAAATTGACGAAATATTAAGAACTAGTATCCAGTATACAGTTATGAGAGTTTTGAATCTGCCGACGTCGAATTTTGTAGAAACGGAAAACTAGGACAATGACCTTATTAAAGAAATTGGATTGAGACTTTTCGCCTTCGGAGATGTGATCGCTGAGCTCTTGAAGTTTGTGAAGCTGACTAGAAAGTTGCTGAAGATATCGCGCTCAAGCATCAAAATTCGAAGCTTCAGTTCCCGGCCTAGAGCTGAAACTATCAGGATTTACGCTTGTGACTGCACTTTTAAATAGAGAAGAAACTCCCGGTGGTGCGGATTTAGCTCGCTGAATACCAACTTGTACTTCTATAGAATTAAAAGCGTGTAACGGATGAAAAGTACGTTCAAATACCAGGCTTTTCCTCCTTACAGGAAGGTAGCCGACAGCAAGCCAAAGGGTAGAGATAAACAATAAACAATCGTTCAACCTTAGTCATTAGGAGGCAAGAGAGTTCTGGTGCACACGCCGCACCAGAACTGCCCGGATCAATAGCAGCCCAGCACAACCCTTTTCCACTGTCAGGCCCGACAGCCATTGCTGGTTTACCCCGACCGCTTCGTTTGTGTTCAGAAATGAAATTTCTGAAATTGCTACTGAAATTTGCAATTTTAATGACGCAAACTCTTTTTACATGGCTTCTTTTGACGTTGAAAGCCTTTTTACCAACATTCCACTCGCAGAAACTATTGATATTTGTCTTTCTAAATTATTCACAGGTAATTCTGGAGGGGTTTTGGGGCTAACGAGGTCGTATTTTAAGTCCCTTTTAGAATTGGCCGTTCTTAATTCCTTTTTTCTGTTTGATGGTCGTCTTTTCCGTTAACTGGAGGGGTTGGGAATGTGGTTGCCGTTGAGGCCTACTTTTGCTAACATTTTCATGTGTAATTATGAAAAAATCTGGTTAGCTGACTGTCCTGCTGACTTTAAACCCGTGTTTTATAAGAGGTACGTTGATGATACTTTTTTGCTTTTCAAAGAACAATCTCATGCTTCTCAATTTCTCGATTATTTGAATTCTAAGCATAGTTCGATCAAATTTACGATGGATGGGGACGCCAACAACAATATTCCTTTCCTTGATTGTTTGGTTAGTAGAGTGAATGGTAGATTTCATACATCCGTTTATAGGAAAACAACGTTCTCTGGACTAGGTTTGAGTTTTTTAGTTTTTGTACCTTTAAATTCAAAGTGAATAGCATCAAGACTCTTTTAAACCGTGCCTTTCTAATTTCATCCAATTTTACTGTAATGCATTTTGAGTTTGAAACTCTAAAGAAATTTTTCTTTAGCAATGGATAACTGGTAACTTTAATAGAGTCCCAGTTGAAGCAGTTTTTGTTCAAAAAGCTTAATAGTCTTCCGTCCACCAATGACCCTACTGAAAAGCTTTACATATCTCTCCCATATTTCGGTGCTCAATCCGAGAAACTTAAAGAAGAGCTAAAATCTCTTGTGCTTAAATTTTTCAACATTAAATTGCATGTTATTTTTGTCAACAACTTTTATATTAGATCGTTTTTCAGTTTCAAGGAAAAACTTCCCATTGCGATGCGATCCTCAGTTGTTTATGGATACAGTTGTGCACAGTGTGCATCCAGGTACATCGGTTGCACCGATCGTACCCTAGGACAGAGGATCGCACAGCATAGGGGAGTCAGTAACCGCACAGGATCAAGGCTAGGACAACCACCCCCATTCTGCAATCCGTATTCACGCCGATAACTGTAATTCACTAATCGCAAATAATAATTTCTCAATCATAGGTCAGGGGTCAAATTTTAGTGACGTACGCATTTTAGAATCACTGCATGTTTTAAAGGGTAGACCAGCCCTGAATGATACATCTAGTTCTTTTCCATTGTGCATTTCTATTTAGTTTATTACTATCTCGAGAACCGTTTGTATTTGTAATTAATCAAATTTATTTCATATCGTGTTTCAGCTGATGATGGGATTTATCCCGAAACGTTCGTTCCAAAAATGTTTAGAATTTTATTCTTCGCTTTTAAATTTTTAATAAACTTGCGTTATCGCCAAGCAAAAGATGTGCTTCATTAGATCAAAGGAAGTGCTCTAAATTTCAGAGGTAATTTTTTGATTAGTTGATTAAAAATTTTTTTATTGCAAAATGATGTAAAAATTGGGTTTTAAAAATTCAAAAAACTTTAAAAAAATTTTCACAGGCGATATCAAAAACCTGTCTCCCCGTTTTGTAGATTTGTTCATTGTGAATCGAGCAAAAAAAAAAGAATCGCCTCCATGTACAATATTGGCTGAGAAATTGAAATTTTAACAAATTTGCCTGGGGGGGAAAGGGGAAGGAGGAGGTATGGGTTCATTTTAAAAACTTTATGGGCTATAAGTGTTTATCCGAGTGTCATAAATATGCTCTGAATACCTCAAAGGTTATTTCACTCCGGAAGTATTTACTTTCAATTCATGAAGGTTTCGTAGGTAAAAACCGTTCGGGTCCCTCTGCAGTTTGCAACAAACTTATTAGTGGTAGTGATTTATTACAACTATGGAAGACTTATTTAAAATTTTTAGACTCATAAGTGGTGTTTTAGTTTGTAGGTTGTAAAGAAAAACAAAGGTGTAAAACTGGGTGTCATGTGCGCTCCGTTGCTCGGTAACTTTGAACGTCATTTTCTCCGAAAGACTTTTTCGACTTTGCCGCTTTATTTCTCTTACAGTTTTGAGGGTAAGGTGAAAATCTTTTTTGCGTCGTGAAGATCGAGGTGAGTACTATAAAATTTAGAAGTAGTTTTCTGATAAGTAGATTAGAAATTTTTTGATGAATTTTTTATTGCCTTGTCGGGAAAAAACCGTTTTAAAAATTCAAAAATTAATTCAATTTTTCTCTGAAGCGATATAAAAAAATTAAATCTCAACTTTGTAGATATGTTCATTGTGAATCTAACAAAAAACAATCGTCTATATGTACAATATATATATTTCCTGAAAAATAACAATTTATAGAAATTTTCCTCGAGGGGGTGTGGGGAGAGGAGAGGGGTATGGTTAAATTCCAAAAACTTTATGGCTATAAATGTCTATTCGAATGTTATAAACATGTGAATACCTCGGAGCTTATTGCATTCATGGAGTATTTTTTATAAATTTTTGAATATTTCATAGGGCAAAGCCGTTCGATTTCCTTAAACACTTCTTCTCAAACACATCCAGCTCCTTCCTCTCAGCTGCTCTCAAACCCTAAGACTTTGTTCCATACAGCAAAACTGGCACGATTAAGCTTTCAAACAGTACCTTTTTAACACTCATACTCCTGCATTCAAAAACTTCCCTCATGGCATCCAAAGTCTGGCAGCCTTCACTCACTCGATGTCTCACTTCTACTTCCATACTATCCTTCACAGCCACGTCCGACCCGAGGTACCTAAAATGCTCTGCCTCCTCTAACACTTCAGCATTCATCCTCACATCCAATGTTCCAAACACTCCATCTCATGAACATCTCATCACCTTGCTTTTATTTACATTCACTCTCAACTTACTCCTTTCGCACACTCAACCAAACTCTACAACCAGTCTCCGCAGTTTTTCCTCTGAGTCAGCCACAAGCGCTGTATCATATACAAACAACAGCTGACACACATCCCAATTCATATCATTTTGTCCCACCAACTGCACACCTTTTCCCAACACTGGCATTCACTTCTCTCACTACACCATCCATAAAAAAATTAAACAACCACGGCGACATCACACATCCCTGTCTCACACTCACAACTGGGAAGCAATCACTCACCTCCTTCCCTTCGCTCCACATCCTCTGCTATCTATATAGAAACTCTTGATCGCATTCAACAGTCTCCCACCCACTCCATAAAAACTTACAACTTGCCATAAAGCCTCATGGTCCACCCTGTCATACGCCTTCTCTAGATCCATAAATGTAAAATTTACATCTTTTCCTTATGCCAAGTATTTTTCATTTACCTGCCTCACAGCAAACATTTGATTCACACAACCTCTACCCCTTTTAAAACCCCATTGTTCTTCAGCTAGCACACCATCCGTCATCACTCTCAGTCTTCCTATTGAAACTCTTCCATTCAGCTTCCCAACGACACTCAGTAGACTTATAACTGACGTACCAACCATTGTACAACCGCATTTCCTCCCTTCTTTAGACATTCAACCGCGCGCTCATCTATACCTGGAGCTTTCTTATTTTTCATCATATTCAACGCACCTTTCACTTCTTCAGAAAAGTAAGAACAAAAAAGCTATTATGATGAGATCCAGATAGTTTGGTGGCTTTGTAGTCACAACTCACGAGAGCGACAAACTCATTTCGCGTTATCGTTTGTCAATTCTTGTTACGTAAGCGAGATTACAGATAAGACTGAGTGGGTTGCATTGATTTTTGCTGAAACTTGATACTGCGAGCCCTGTTTTTGAACGTTGGCTCGTTAAATCCAGGATTCAATATGTGAACTCGTTGAGCTTAAGTTTAGGGTTTAAGCCTTGAAAGCTTTCTTGTTCCACGCAAAATTTAGGCACAGCGTTTAGAAATGCTTTCTTTTCTTGCCAAATGTTACGCTTCGCATGTGCAGAAAAGAAATGACACGAAGAGCCACTCATCGAGATTTCCGATAACTTACGCATTTTTTATGCGCAATTCCACGTTTGATATGAGTTTTCATGATAATAGTACAGAGGTGAATCAAAGTGAAATAACGCTAACCAAATTTGCCTCTTGCAGCGACTGTGCCCCTCTGAAGCCATTGTCTCAAGCGACCAACGACGCAGTAGCTGAGCAGCTGTGGCGGGTGTCTGCTGACCTGGTGGGGCTCAAGGAATGAGGGGTCCGTGATGGGGGTCCATGATGCAGGTCCATGATGGGGTCTGTGAGGAGCTGATTGGGCTTTTAGGAATGAGGGGATCCACGATGGGGGGCTATAGGGAGTTGGTGTATCGGAAGGAATGAGTGTAGGGTGGTGCGAAGGTCTATGGAGAGAATGCTATAAATAGGTTAAGCAACATAGGAGGTGAATATATGTT
Organism: Platorchestia sp. MABIK; assembly: GCA_014220935.1. Classification (NCBI taxonomy): domain Eukaryota; kingdom Metazoa; phylum Arthropoda; class Malacostraca; order Amphipoda; family Talitridae; genus Platorchestia; species Platorchestia sp. MABIK. The sequence continues at coordinate 44,072 of JACJUY010004107.1, read as the reverse complement.
TCGTCCCTTGGCATAACTAAAATTGCATCGACTCTGTACTGTGCGTTGTTCTTTAAATATGTACTAGACTTCCTGTCAACTACGGAGGGTTGAAGTGTCGTTACCTGTATGGAAACACGCAAAGAACCGCTGGGCCGTCTTATTTATAGAATGAATGGAAACCCGATTATCTGCTCCATTTTTTTTCTTTTTTTTCTGCGTTGATTCCAAAGATGCACTCCTTTTGTTCTCAGACAGAATCGGGAGTCTGCTTGATTTTCGTTTCCATTTGCAATGTAAGTATGAATTTTTTCTCAATTCCTTATTTTTTCTGGGAAAGGAAAATTAATCTGAGCCATTATTTCCCGAGAAGTAAACGTTAGAATATTTTAACAGCCTTGGCGATTTTGCCTATCGACAAAGTGTGTGAGATTCTCTGTTGATAGAGAGAAGATTTTCAGCCCATGGAATAGTACATTGTCGCCTGGAGTGCAATTTCAATCGGGACGACTTGAAGTTACTTCGATCAATCCAAGTAATGACTCGTTCCTTTTGCCATTCCCTGTTGCATTAAGTGCATAAACACTATACGCTAAGGCAGAGAGCACTTTCCACGCTGATCGCGAATAGATACACCTACAACGAACAGAATATCTTCACCCTCATTACTCTAGGGCAGTGGTTCTTAACTTGGGTTCGACCGAACCCCAGGGGTTCGGTGAGTCGAACCACTGGGTTGTGTTCGGCATGGTGCAGTTTGTGGTCTAATACAGTATATAGTTATATACATATGTTGTGAATTTTAGGAAAAAAATACGTTTCATTTTTCCAACTACTAAGGGTTCGGTGAATGCATGTATGGAACTTGTGGGGTTCAGTACCTCCAACAATGTTAAGAACCCCTGCATGCTCTAGTGTCAAACGTTCAACTCGGAGTGATAGTCGGAAGAAAAATTAACTACTTTCGATTCCACGGTTACTCGTAAACTGCTATTAGGTCTATCGGTTTATGTGGGAATTTTCGGCCCATAAGTTTGTGAGAGAAAAAAATTTATCAAGGAATTAATGAAAAAAAATTATGCGTGGCCTTTCAGTGGTCAATCTAAACAATCTAAAATTTGTGAGAGACAAATGAAATGACCGGTGGCGAGAGCGAGAGCTTCTCTAGTGTAGGTGCAGTGAACTGTTTGTTATCTTGATGTGATTGGTGTTTTGAGTGTGGTAGTGCTGTCTTCTAACAAATGATCACACGGCCATTGTTTGCTTTAGGTAACTCTTACGTGTCTCATACCTGAAACGGAAAACTAAAGTTGTTTCCGTGATTAAATTTATAATTTTGAGTGTGGTTGCGCTGTCGTGTAATAAATGATCATAAGGCCATTGTTTGCCTTGTGTCACTGTTTAACAGAGTTCAACGATATTTGCGCTGGGTAACTGATCATTTGGCCAATGTAACTGTTGCGTTTTTGTGTTACTGTTACTTGTGTCAAAACTGAAACGAGAGGTAGATCATGTCCGTAAAAATATTTGCAATACTGTTCATTACTTCCTTAACTTTTCATGATATTCCTCAATCCTGTTTTGTCAATGAATAATAAATTGTATAATTATGTTTGTTGAACGCGGATACGTAAAAATTGACTCTAGTTATCCTGCGCTACGCTCTGAACGCGTAAAATCAATTTACGAAATGAGCGAAATCCACGGTCAAAGACGCAAAGAAATAAGCGCTTAGATTTACGCGAAATGACATCGAATTAGAATTGTAAATTGGAACATTTTGCTACTTAAAATTGTACGTTATCATGAAAATTGATAATAATAACATCATTGCAACGAAGAGCATTAAACCATGAATTAATCAACTAAATAATATTACACAGTTGGCTGCTTGGTTAGTTGGTCCGTCGCTCTGTGACCCCCCTTATGAATTTACATCGAGGAAATTATAAAGTCAATACATGATTAGAAGAGACTGTTAATTTTTCACACATTGAAATCAAGCTGGATGTACTTAATGACCGTATCTGTGATACGAGTTTCGCCAGGGCACACGTACAAGAATATTTTAATGGCGGATACCATTAGGATGGATGTACATACACAATTGTTTGTCATCCACATCTGCAAGATTTATAAAAGGAAAATATTCAATCCCGAATTTTTTGACTGACCGTGCGCACTAGTACATGCATAGAGAATTCTAAGGAAGTGCTTCAATTGCCCACCGGAGCTCTTGTGTCACTGATGAGGCATGCACATTTGTTCCACTTGTTATCATCGTTGAGTCTCCCTCAATTTGCACAACTTTTGAGGAACAGAGCGGCGGAAAGTTTGGTCAGGAAAACAAACACACTGTCAATGGAAATTTATTTAGCCTGATACGTGATTTGAAGTAAATTTTCAAATTTATGTACAAATACAAAGGTACATTGAAGTTAATTCCGAAAATTGGTTGAAGGTAATTCAAACTCCAGAGGTTAGGTGGCTTCTTCCACTTTCATCAAGAGGTTGAAACGGCATCTGAGAATTTAGACTAAATTTTCAAATTTACCTGCACACAAAGGTCAACATTCAAGTAAACTTCAAAAATTGGTCACATGAAATTCACACTCCAGAGATTTTTTCTTCCACTTTCGTGACGAGGCTGGAACCGTCGGTCTTTAGGAATCCAGTGTCTCGCAGGACTGAGTGTTGCCATCGTACGTTGCCGGGTGCTCACTCCCTCTAGCCCTGTTGCCTCACCGTCCGCACGACTTTGCGTCTAGCGCATCTGAAGGAGCGTCTTGGTCTGCGTTCTTTGCCTTCAGAAATGAAGTCGAAGAGAAACATGAATAAGCATAATATTACGATTGTGTAGATCTTCGAGCATATTTCACGTGAAGTCAAAGCTGTTCAAGCATGATATGACGATTATATGTATCTTCAAGCATAGTTTACATGAAGTGAGAGAGCATAGTACGTATGTGAGCATGGTGTTGAAGCATGGTATGATGATAATGTATTTCTTCATGTATGGTTTACACGATGTCAAAGATGAACATGTTAGGTAATATATGGCGGTAATGAACATCTTCAAGCACAGTTTACATGAAGTCAAAGCGTGTACACAGATACGTATCACAGATACGCTCATCACGCACATTTTCGGGAGGCATAGGACAGAGAGACAGACGGACGAACGCGGCTCTTATTATAGTAAAGATTAGGAAAACGACTTACATGATTTGGTGATGGCAAGTTCGGGACAAGTCACCGTGGCTCTGGAACACCGGCGCCACCCGCCCCCCTGCCTGGCCCAGGGCCTGCGCCCGGGCCTGCCCCCAGGCCAGCGTCCAGGCCAGACCCAGAGCCCACCCCATCCCCCCCCGTTGCACCTCGCAGACGTGATTTCGTACGTGCAGGTGGAGTTCGATATCGTCACTGTGCCTGATGACCTGTTCACAGACACGAAAGTTGTGTAAAAAGCCTATTTAAAGATCCGCAGGTTATGTAAAAAGCCTGTTTACAGATCCGCAGGTTATGTAAAAAGCCTGTTTACAGATCCGCAGGTTATGTAAAAAGCCTGTTTACAGATCTGCCGGTTATGTAAAAGCCTGTTTACAGATCCGCAGGTTATGTAAAAAGCCTGTTTACAGATCCGCAGGTTATGTAAAAAGCCTGTTCACAGATACGCAGGTTATGTGAAAAGCCTGTTCACAGATACGCAGGTTATGCAAAGGGCCTGTTCACAGATACGCAGGTTATGTAAAGGGCCTGTTGTCAGATACGCAGGTTATGTAAAGGGACTTTGATGTCCTATAAGGACACTTTTCAACCAGCGAGGCATGGAGTCTGACATTAACGATATTAGACGATTCTCCAACGTTCAGGGCTTTTAAAATTTCGGAAATTCAGTAAGTGCGTAAAAGGTTGAAAATGGTTTAAATACTGATAGAAACCGACAAAAATTTTGGAAGCTTTTCTCTTTTTCAATTATTTTTGTGTCCCACTGTCTACTCCATATCAATTACTGTTATAATTAAAGCGGGAAGGTTGGTCAGAGTCCACAAATTTATTATGCCTTCGATGACGGTGAAAACCAAGGCTTCACTAAAAACTAATTTTCCTCGCGGTGACAAATGTGTCATATTTGAATGTTGCTAATGAGATATCAGTTGAGCTCGGGAATTGTAGATTATAACACTACATCGTGAAACACCTCCGTGAACGCTCTAGGGCAGAGGTTCCCAACCTGGGGTGCTCGCATCCTCTGGAGGTGCCAGACGGTAGTCCAGGGGGTGCGAGAAGAGTCCATGTAAATACTAAGATACTTGATGTATGTTGGCATTTTTATTTCAGGAGGTGCGAGGTTCGAATGAAATTTCTTTAGCGGTGCGGGGCAAAACAAAGTAAGTTGGGAACCCCAGCTCATAGAGATAGACGTTTGAGACAAAACGTAAAGCAAGGAGAAGGGCTGGTTGTCAAGTTTATCGAAAGGCTTGCTGGTTCTTGACCTATACTCACCACGTACGGCAGTTTCACTTTGTATTGAATTAAAGAATTTAAGTGACGAGACGCCCTAAAATTCGCGTACAAAATTTCTCTATAGAATGAAACGTTGTTCCAAAATCGTCCTCCGAAGTTACCTAGGTATATTCTAAAGTAGAACATTTTACACGAGCAACTAATTCACGTTTTAAACAAAGGTAAATACTCTGTTCTGTTCATGCATGTTTTTTATTTCCACCAAGGCCTCACCCCAACGGTCCCGCTAAAGAAGGTGTCGTCAATGTAGCAACCGTAGTAGGAACATCTGGAGCAGGAACATCTGTTGTATCTACAGTCTGCGTGTCCGCCCTCTCGGCCCCTAACACCATCACCATCACCACCGCAGCGATCAATGTCACTTTTCCCTGCTCGGAGAAAAGATGGCAACCGCTCGGTGTTATCGAGAAGTCGCTGACTCTCATCTCAAGTTAAGCTTGACTCAATCTCATGAGGTAGATAAAATTAAACAAATATGGAAAATCTACCAACGAAGAAATGTTCGCTTCCAACCTATCAAATTCGTAATATGCAAATCACACATTCAAGCTCAATGAGATAAAGTATAATTTTAACAATTCACTTTTTAAATTATACGTAAAACGTTTGCTCATAGCATTTCTCACCATTTTGAAGTATGAAGACTTCGCTGTAGGCTATTTTAAGTTGAAGCGCAGAGCTGGGGCTGTTCTGTAGCAGAGGTAACACTCGTAAATCGTCCGTTATCTTGATAAAAAATTAGTTGCATGTGTTTCCGCTGTGAATGCTTTTTGCTGTGTATCAATTTAATTTCTATAATAACAGTTACCGCAATAAAATCATCATTATTTTTTACACAATAAGGTTCATCATCATTTTTTCAAGTTTTCAAGCTCCGTAAAAGAAAACTAAGGTTTTCTAAAACTGGTTTCATTAATATTATATGAAGGTTAATACAGTATGTTTTACGAGCAGGAAATTTCAGTTCATTTTGGAAACTTGGGCTATAATCAAAATTGTACAGGAGTTTGAAATTAAAGCGAAACTTAACAATTATCGCTTCTGAGTTCAGTCAATAACCCAAAAATCGCAAGGAGACTACAAATCATCATTTTTTATCGCAAAATTTTGTAGTTGAAAGTGATAGTGAGCCTGTACAAACACCATCATCATTAAAACTTCTCTGGTGATTTTCATGATTCTCCGCTTAAAAATTGAGTGATTGAAAACTAGCTTACGCTTCCTATTTCACACAGCGCAAGAGCTCAAATTTGGGGCAAAAGAGACATGCTGATTAAAAGCTTATAAGTTTTTAATATATATTAGACAATTACATATTTATTCTAATAAAGCCCGCACCGCGAACAATTCGTGCACACAACATGATTCTCACAATCACAATCAAAGCTAAAACATAAAAATATACAAATAGAGCTATCAATGTAAAAATTATAATAACAAAGTCATCATCTACGTATTATGTCGTAATTCTACTATAATTGCATACATTTATCATTCAATTATGCTATATTTCTGAGAATTGCGAAAACATGACACTCGTGCACTCATATTTTAGCTTGCGTTGAGAAATTCGTCTTCGGTGGTGAAACTGTAGGCATAGTAATAAAAATAATGATAATAATGCACAGCGAAATCGACCGACCAAGGACAAGAAGAACATGAGTCGGACTACAACAAAGACCAAGTGCCCAAAAACTTAACTTGGACCAATATTGACATAAAAGTTAAGTAAAGCAGTCTGTGGATAAATAAACAATGAATAATGGAAATGTTACTAACCTTTGTAATTCCTTTTTCGAAAGCTTGTGATCAACTGAACGTTTGTCATCAGCACGGGTTTATATAACTACGGGGGAACATGTGTGAAGGATGCGCGTGACGATATAAATCTGAACATGAATGATTTTCATGTCATTTTATAATGAACAAGATTTATTTGAAAGCAATGATCATTCAAAATTTTGCTTTGAAACCCTTTCGTTTTGACGGGACGATGCTATTTGCAAGCTTTTCAGATTTACATGTCGTCTAAAGCAGGAGCTCATCGGATGACAGAGCCTTTGTACAGTACAGAGAAGTTATTAATTCACTTCTGGTACGCTTGTTAGAATTATTTTTCTATTCAAATGTCGTATTTCATCTGATTCATGCATTCGAACTCATGGGTTGAAAAATTGAAACCGTAAATTTATGACTCTGGGGAAAGGTACACACTGATGATTTACGTGTGTCATCTTTCAAGGCTTAGAATCTTCCATTTTTGAAAAAATCATGATGGATTGGAATTTTGGCCCGTATGGTCTAAAAATGCCAAATTTCAGCTGTGAGCTGACGTACTTTTACAATCTCAGTTTTTATTGAACAGGGAATACATATGTCCTGCAATTTACCTCTTTTTCATCTTTTTGGGAGCTATCGTAAAACATTGGCGTTGAATACAAATAGAAGCTTCCCAACAATAATAACTGCATCATGGGCATATGAAGTACGCTGATTCGAAAAATCTAAACTGAAGGAATCAACCAGTTCTGGTTACCCGTAGGGTTATAGATCTCCTGACTGAAACGTTGGTCTTTTTTCAAGATTAAAAGGAAAAGAGAAATAATTTTTTACACACATCAAGCTATTTTGTGAACATCTGAAACATAAACAGGACGTTTTGCCCAGTTCAGTCGATTTCAACAACTTTAAAATCACAAGAAACATAAAACAAAGCATTATGTGAATAAACAATTAGAGCAGAACACCATTATTGAACGGTGTTGTAAAAGGTGAGTGCAACAGGTCTCAGAAACTATTCACATTGTAATGTATCGAAGTGAAATATTTCGTTAGGTAATATTTCGTTAGGTAGATTACGTAAAGCTGCAAAGTGGACAGAGCGACGTGAATAGACATTAGAATGTTAAGTATATCGGGTGTCGTGACAGTTATTTGTCGGGCAAGCGAATTTAGTCTAGCAAGTGCGTACGCAGAAGGGCGAAATTGGTCTAGTAATCGAATTTTGTCTAGGAAGTGCGTCATAATCGATTTTAAAATATGATTTTTCAAATATAGGAGTGATTTAAAAACACTGCAATCTATGAGCCATGGTGGTGCAAAAGAAATGACTTTAGAATCTTCTTAACTCATTAGGAAGTTACAATGCTCAGCTTGTTAGCGGACGACGAAATACGGCGGTGCATGCAAGAAGGAGTTAGAGATTCATACGGGAGGATCGCGGGGAAACTTACTGGAAGTTTGTGGTAAGAGAAAAGGTCCCACGGTGTGTTTGGCGCTGTGGCACACTACAAGAAATATAAATAATATTACAAGAGTGTAGTATCAGAAAAATAATTAATATTGACATGCACATACCAGAACACAGAGTAGATGAAGATTATTGTTAACGGGGTACCCAAAAGTTTTGACACTGAGACATGCAATTGGAAATAAGATTTTCTAATGATTGCCTTAGGATTTATAAGATTTTCTGGTGATTTCCTGGGGATTTATAAGATTTTCTGATGATTTCCTGGATACTTATAAATTTTTCTTATAATTTCTTGGTAATTTATAAGATTTTATTACGATTTCCTGGGGATTTCTCTTGGGTGACAGGTTCTGTTTTCCCCAGAGCAAATTATTCGGAATATAATACACTTATATAATTTTCAAATTATGCTCGCAAAAATTTTCCCAGCTACACAATCGCTGCGCACAACATGACGCCATAAAAATTTTACCCTAGCTAAGTAATTAATTACTTGGTTACCCTATAATTAGAAGGCCAATTACAATCCTTCACGAGTATATGTATCGGCAGGCCAATTACCATTCTTCATGATTATATTGGCAGGCCAATTGCAACCCAACACGATTATACTGGCAGGCCAATTGCAACCCTCTACGATTATACTGGCAGGCCAATTGCAACCCTCCACGATTATACTTGCAGGCCAATTTCAACCCTCCACGATTATACTTGCAAGCCAATTGCAACCCTCCACGATTATACTGGCAGGCCAATTGCAACCCTCCACGATTATACTGGCAGGCCAATTCCAACCCTCCACGATTATACTGGCAGGCCAATTGCAACCCTCCACGATTATATTGACAGGCCAATTACAATCCTCCTCGATTATACTGTCAAACCAATTGCAACCCTACACGATTAAGAACACGAATTGTTAAAGCGTTTAAATAAAAGACCGTCGACTTGTACTCAATAATTACTCTTACATTAGAAACATTGCAAAAACTCACTATATAATCAATGCCGAGAACATAAATTTTATTCTTAGCGGAAATAATTTCACACCTCTCTAATACGTTCCTCAAATGCTCAGTCAGCTTAGTCTATTTCGGACATTAGTCTATGAATGACTAATTTTAACTAATTGACAAAATAGGCTGATAACTACATTCGGCGTAAAAATTTGTCGATATATTTTAGGAATTTCAGATTTGCCATAAATTTTCCCCGATTGATGTGATCTTCTTTTACAATTTAAATGGGGAACTTTTTGCAGTACCCTCAACCTGAACCTTAATGCCAAAGGCTACAATTAATTCTTCCGTTTCGTTTTGAGTGTCTCTCGAGATATTTTCAAACATTCTCGACTTCGAAATGTTTAAAAAAATTTTTATGTCTAAATGAAATTTTAGTATAGTTGAACATGATCAAGGCTTGTATGTGTAAAATAACTTGCTTCCAACTCGCCTAAGCCGATTTCAAGACTTAGATTTTTCTCCTAGCAATTCAGACTGATAATTATAAACGAACATCCTGATGTCAATTTGTGGAACGATGATAACCTAAATTGATTTAAGATCCATTTTTTAGGTATGATTAGCAGTTATTCTAATATTTCTTTTGTTATTTCTATAGTTTTACTCTCACCTAATAATGAAAATTACATTTTTCGGTTTAAACTTTTTTCAAACATTACATCATTAAACAATTAAAAAAAGATGAGATAAATCAGCGAAATTGGTAGAGGAAAAATTTGTTAATTGTCAGCTTAAAATAAATGATAAAGTAGAGTTTAAAAACTCCTTTGTTTGAAATAAGTGACAAGATAGAAGGCTGCTCTCGGATATTTCCTTCACTATATTATTAATCCAACAAAAACGATTTGAAATGAAATTGAAAATACCAATTTGAGTAATGATCAAAACTCTGTTTTAAGATGACTGACTTATTTCAATTAATTTTTTAAAATTCTTCAATTCTTTTGCTTTCTATCGATACCATGAAGTCAACACCACTACTGCTAACCAAGTTAAATATAATATCTTTTCTAACTTCTCAACGTTATGGAATTTTTTCCAATTCATTACTGGTTAAAAAATGAAGAAAATTGCTTATCATATTTACTAAAACACTCAATCTATAAAATTCTCTATCACTGTCTATTTAGAAATTGAAAAGCGTTTCGATGCCACAATGCTAACATTATTACCAACTCGTCGAGTTTTCGAAATGTCCTCTCGCCTCATGGCGTTGCCGTAGACAACGTATTCCCTCTAGCAAGGCACAACGAGGCGTGTGAACTAAACGAATCGCTGGTGATAAGTGCCTTGAAAAATTCTTCAAACGAAATTGTGAAAAATATGTAAGAAATTTTGAATTAGTGTAAAATCGGAAAAAAATGTCGTCTAATTCTTTTAAATTCTTCTAATTTCTAATTTGTCCAAATTCCTTTTAAAAATTCAATTCGTTGAGACAATTATCAATAAAATTTTTATTTTCTGGTTGACAATAATGAACGGCCATATTTTTAGACATTGATGTAAATGATGGTTTAATTCATTCGTGGTTGCTGAAATAAAAAGTTCCATTGCTTCTTGATGGTCGCAAATTACGTGAATGATTCCATCAGGAAAGATATAGTTAAAGCTTAAATTCTTCCACGAGGGATTTACATGTATATTTACTTCATCAATATTAATTAGGTTCTATAATTCATTGCTACCAATGTAATTAAAAACTTCAGTAATTTCCACTGATTTTACATTGATTCATCAACATTTTCCGATAAGTTTCAGGCATTTAAGTAGTGTCCGATAATTGTTTTTTTGAGGATTCATGATCAAAAATCATTTAAATGTGTTCAGTTCTGTATAGCTGGACAATCCTGCCGATTTTGTGGTTTCTTTAGTATTTTGTGTCGCCTCAATCGAGAAATGATTCCCCTTTTCGTGTGATCTTCAATCATTTCGAACACGTGTGTAGCCGATGAAGAAAATTAAGCTTTTACCTTTAGTCTTTTCTAATTTTTGCTCAAATTATTTCTTCTGTGGGCAGCTTGTAAGCAAATCTACAGAATTTTTTCATACAAATTATAAGGAAGATCGCTGTCAAGTTGGCGTTGTTGCAAAAGTGTGTAGTTTTCGATTATTATATTAGATGTTCACCACAAATCTCTTTAGAACATTTTATTAACTTTGTTCTCTTTCAATTTGTTTCACAAGAATTGAGCAGAGTTATCCAAAATTCCACTTAACGGTCAATTTTCCTTCATTCGTGTTAGTTACAACATCCACGATTATCACGGTCTATAATTTCCAAGTGGAGCTGTTCTTCGTTCTTCAGTATAGTGTTTTTGCCGCGATATTATTTAAATAAAAATTCTCAAATTAATGCGACAAAAAGAATGCGGTGAGGTTTGCTAATGAATGATTTTCATTTTAGTTAAAATAGCATTGATATTGGCAGTGTCAAAAAAACAGAGCAATTACGAGTTCTTCATTATTTCCCATTGTGCAAATCAGCTGCAGAAATAAATTCAATTTTATCTCACATAAAATAAGTGAGCAACGAGAAATTACAGAATAATTCTTTTATAACCCTTATAGCGTCAACATTTTTGAACTCTTAATTCCGTGATTACGACCATCATCATTAGACCGGCACTCGGCACTGGCATCAGGTGGTCGCCGATAACACCATGAGGAAGAAACTACGTCTCAGTGGTGTACATCAAAGAACAGATTGAAAAACAAGTTTAACCAGAAATACCATGCATTGAGACCATTTTCGAAAGGAGACCGTATGGTCCTGTAGAGAATTAAAAAATAAAATCATCAGTACTTTTCTGTTGTTTGCGGCAGTGTAATATTGCCAGGGTGTGTATATAGCTCAGTTCCCTCGTCACATAGCCATGTCTCAGCAGTGATGTTCATTTATGAACTGAGAATTTTAAGCCAATAAGTGAACCGATGACGTTGTTATCAGAAGGCAAGCAATGCGGCCACGACTGGCTGGAGGAGTGCACTGCTCAGTCCCCTCGCACCTGCCCCTCGTCACGTGGTGACGTCAGTAGGACGCTGCGCCTGCCCACCTGCGCCTCAGGGCTCCTCTCTCACAAACTCACCCAACTTTCTGTTCACTTCACTTCAGTTTGCGTCCATTTCACTCATCATGGATGTGATGTCTATGTCATTTCTCGTAAACTCAGGGTAGTGTTATGATAACCTCCAGGCTGGAGAATAAAACCAATGTATTTTTGGGTGGAATTTTTATTTCCAGGAAAAATTTAGGTCTTGCCCACAAAACACCAGTATACAAAATTACAAAAATGATCTAATGTGATACACGCCCGTGACGTTAGTTGGCCTCTGAGGAATTCTTTTTTTAATTTTATCATTGCCGGCCAAACACAAAGGATGGTGTTGATGTCCAGATTGAAATGCTGAGATGAATTTTTCATCCTATAAATTATCTAAAAATAATCTCAATTGAAGTATACTCGTGATGTTAGTTAGCCTCCTTCAGAAGGACTTTCAATTCTCTGTATGAAGTTGTGTTCAGATGTGACGTGGCATTCCGTTGTCACTTGTTCTGCACATTGGGCTGGTGCACAAGTTTCAGCGACTGAGAGCGAGGTTCATTACATTGCGAGCAGAGCAGAGAAAAGCTTCAATAAAAGTGCTTCTCGTACCTTGAGAAAATAAAATAAGAAAATCTGTAACTTTAGAAAATAAAATGAGAAAGTTTGTACCTTGAGAATATAAAATAAGAAAATGCATTCATGAATGAAGTTTGCATTCGAAAAATTATGCACAATGAGTTTCATGATCATGCCGCTAGTTTTGTTGTCATCAGAAAGTCAGCTATGAAGGGAATTTAACTTATGTTTTAAAATTAAAATCCTATTATGTTTTATAGTTAATACAAGTGGTAGATATAAATTTGAAGCTTAGTAAGACTCTTGGTTATCAATAAAATAAACAAAGTTTATGTGATGATTCGCATAGAAAGCTGAAGAAAAATTATCCAAACTAAAGTGGGCGTTGTTAATATTGTAGTAATTTACGCTTAAATTTCACTTTCATGCAAGTCAAAAGTGTAGAACGGATCACAGCAGCTTTACTTTAGGAGTTGAAAAATATAGACAAACAACGATTTCGGTTGTGCAAACGACCATATTCACCTCACATGAGTGTATAGGATACATGATACGTGCCATAAGAAAGTGTCTATGAAATACATGATCCGTATTTACACAAAAACTTTCAATGAATGCTGAAATTGGTAAACATCATCAGACTTCTTTGAATTGAAAGAATTCGCCATATTTCAATTGCAGCAATTAATTAATACCAAAACGCAATGCAATTATAGAAACCGACTCACATATCCTGGTGATGTCCGCCGAAGGGCACTTCGAAGTCACTTGGAAACAAGGCGGGGTTTGGCACCATTTTTTTACTGTCTCGTACTTGCAAAATAGTCCAAAAAAGTTCAGCTCTCCGTTCTCTGCCGGCCTGTTCACACGGAGACCCATTGAGTTCTTTAAATATTTTACCTATTTGTAAGTAGTCTTAAATATTGCACACACATCACCTATGTACTAGTAAAAACTGAGGGTTTGTGGTCTACGTGGACGAGTGGTTCAGAGCGCGCTCTTTTCAGGGGAAGTTTTCGGTAGTTCGAATCCCAGCAGTGCAGCCCGGTGATTCTCCCCGTTGAGAAAAAGAAGAACTCAGCCACGATTCTCCACTCAACACAAGTGTCAAAAATGGATCCCGCCTTGACCGGGGGTAACCGTCATGGCTTGCATGTGTTGGATACGAGTCATTTGAAAAATCAATGTACCAGATAAAGGGATCAGGCTTGATTGGAATAAAACATTCTTACACATGAAACACCTCGGTCGCCGTCATTTTAGCCCCAACAACCACCGTCGTCATCATCACCATCGCGGCGATCAAGGTCACTCTTCCCTGCTCGGAGAAAAGATGCAACCGCACGATGTTAGTCGCCGGATTTCATTTCAGGTTTAGCTTGAATTAGTCTCAGAATGTCGAAGAAATACCAAAAACCCTCTGACGTACAAATGTGTATTCTATCTACGCAGTTAAACTCAGAATATATGCAGAAATGAATCTTATAACAATATACAAGTGAACAGCTCCTTAGGCCATTGCCCTGCAGAAAGCTTCAGCGTCCACAAACTTTCACAGAGTTTATATTGAATCATATTACTGCACAACAAAAATCCTGGTGCATTTCAAACCAATAGTAATAAATTGATCAAATATTTCAGTGAATGGAAGTGTAGTGTCGTCACTCGTTTAAATGTGTTTATACGAACAAATTGCCTGAACAAATTGCCAGGTTATTCAGCCTGAACAACGTGAAATAATAATAGCCTGAAATAATAGCTTGAATGGTCGTTCAGGCTATTTACTCAGCGCTGCACTGATGTGGTTCTTACCATCGTGAAGTATTAAGACTTGGTCGTTGACTACCACGAAGTTTAGAGCTCAGGCATGGAGCGAGTACGGGAATCTGGAGAAGAAAAAATAAAGTTTCGAACGTGGGACATTTTTAATTTGCAGATAGATTCTTCCATGGGAAAAAACAGGAGCAAAAGAGATCGAGCTACTTTTATTTCTTCCATGTCCTTTTTATAGCACAGGTGAAAGCCTGTACGTTTGTGGGATAACCGTGTGAATACTCAAGTTGCAGTAGTGAATCATTGTTTGAAATTTACACAAGCTAGAACGATTTTCCGTACCAGTACTAAAATGCAAATTTGTTCATGTATGTTATTGTAGAATAACGTTAGTCTGCACTGTGTAAGAAAATCATTATATTCACAAACTTAATTCATTAGAATAATATTGGAAAGTGCATTTATATCAACATGAGCGTTTTATTTCCAAGCCGGTGAAATAGAAAATAGAGTGTGTTTCCAAAACTGCAAAATTTCGCTAGTGAAACAAGAAGTAATTTTTTCAATATATTTCTGTAACAACGATGAGCAAAATATTAACGTCAGAAATTAGCTGGCCATTTGAAGCTTGTGCTCATGGGTCGCTTGTATGTGCTGTATGTGAATGTGATGTTCGGAAGAGTAGAAACATTCGAAAGTCAAGCAATAATAACACTGTAATGGTATTTGTATGCGTATAGTAGAAAATTAGTCGAACAATTTATCTAGGCACTGTTTATGCCACGTATTGAGACAGTGACGTTTCCGTTAGGGGGATATGATAACCCAGCACCAACTCCAAGATGTGAACTTTAGAGGAAACAGCTAGTCAATGAAAAGCTATCGACTAAACTTGTGTTGAATATAAACGAGAGACGCTAAATTAAAATCAAAGAACAAGATAAAAATAAGATACATGCAATAAATTTACGGGGCTCTGAAAGGGAAGGACGAAGACGGCAAATAAAAAATAAATCCTGTCTCTAAAAGGGAAGGACGAAGACGATAAATAAATAAGTAAATAAATCGGGGCTCTGAAAGGGAAGGACGAAGACGATAAATAAATAAGTAAATAAATCGGGGCTCTGAAAGGGACGGACGAGGAGAATAAATAAATAAAAAGACACAGCTGACCAACACGTTCGGAGTGCGGAGCGCGCGTAGCTGCATGACAGCGGGCAGTCAGTGTGCGCTTATATACCGTATGCACCAAATATGCGCGCTTGTATACAACACGCAAGTGCGTGCTCGAATAGAAACCTCCATACCATTGAGCAGTAAGTTATGCAGCACGCGAGTCATTTCACGAGGTACGATCATATTAATTTTTGGTTGAATTCGCTTAATTTTGCGTGGACGAGGTCGTTTGCGAGCTTTTCAGGCTCATATATCGTAAAAAGCTGGGGCTGAGGGGATGAAAGAGCTTGTACACAGCAGAAAGCGATGATAAACTCCCGAGTAGATTTGTTGAAAGAAATCATATTGCCCGTGTTTTATTTACCCATTCTGTTCGAAACCAAGCTTACCAAACTTATGGGCCGTAAATAGAAAACCTGAATTGTTGATTCTACTAAATGTGGTGATTTATACCTAATGTGTTTTTTTCTTGTGTTAGAATACCTTTATTTGATGCACCATTCAGCCATTGAACATGAAGTTATATCAAGAATAGTTCAAAAACTGGTATTTCAGCCGTCCACTGACTCATTTTTACGGTTCCCTAAAAATAAATTTATGGATCGCACTGTTGTTACTGCATTTTTTTCACTGTTCTTTCTTTGGGGACTAAATTTAAGACCAGCATCAAAATGATTCAAGCAAATGTAGGTTAACTGATACGAGAGCTTCTGAAATGACTTGCTCGTCGTCTCAAAATTCGGAAAAAAGCCAAGCTTAGATTAGATTAGATTATTAGTTAGTTTAAGCCTCCTTATCCTCAACAAATGCAATCCAAAGAGAGGAAGATAGAAGGCACCATTTAGTATGGAGTTAAGGGAACGTGGAATCTATGCAGAAAGGGCATAGAAGCAGTAAGTTGAGAAAGAAGTTCATGGAACAAGATTAAAGTTGAAGAAGAAAGTAGTAGGTGCTGAAAAACAGGACAGCAGTGAACCGAACAAAAGATGGTCCTTAACATAACAAAAACATTTTATTTCAACAAAAAGAAGGCCTACCTAACTCTCAGCTAGGGCCTTCACATTTTCCCTCTGGGAGTGCTAATTCCCATAGATACAATAGTTGTATCCCCCTGAGGGGAAGAAAAGCTAAGCCCCGTTTTGTATGCGTGCCTCGTTTAACACTTAGACTGCGACGTGAGCCACCGGTAGTTACGAAGGGTGTTTTCATAATGCTGCTGACCGACCAGTAGTCAAAAACTCAGTTTTCATAAATGCTTAATCGAAGCTAAATGAAAACACGGTTTAGTTCATGTATTTTATTTTATAAATGCCTTATTACAATTGATTTAATATTGGGTTGAACATTTAACTTTAGTTTTACCTGCCACAATCAAAGAGTTGACTGACGAATTCACATACAACGCCATGAGATGGAAGGGCTGCCGAGCAAGGAAATCATTTCAACGCATAACACAAGGCCTCATCGACGGCCTCAACGCATAACACAAGGCCTTTTGAGTGAAAATGAATAAAAAATATTTGAAAAAGATAAAATATTTAAAACGAAAAATTTGATATATTTCTATCAAAAATTTGAATATATCAGCTTGAAAAAGTTGATATATTTCTATCAACTTTTATAGATTGACGAAATGCCTGCCAGTAGAAAATGAAGAAGAAAAAACTGTTTATTTTTTTGTTTTTGCTGTGTTGATTATCACACCGAATCGCCATCATTGTTTTGGATGTAGGTTTTTGGATCCCACATCGCTGCCACAATTGTTTTGATCGCGTTTTCTTGATTTCACCTCTGTACGCCATTGTAATGGATGTTCTTTTCTTTTCTCCACATTTTGTGATTTATTTCAAACGTGACATCACATCGAAAGTTAGATCGATAATTTATGACCGAATCATATTCTTTTAGGTATTATTTTGCTGCCACTAGCCCAATACTCGGGCAGATAATATTTATCGTTCATCAATTATTAATAACGGTCATCATAGTTAATTAGTTATCTTTGTTTTTCGGTAAGCTTGAGGTCAGAGCTGAAGGCTATTATTAATGTGCATTTTATCATCATTTCATCATCATCATTATCGTCGTCATCTCTTCACCGTCTCTTCCTAACTTACAAAGGAAATTAAAGACACGAAAGTTTACAAAGGTTCGTTATTAACGCAGACATCATGTATATCACAATGCTGCGGAGAGAGAAGCTGGTTAGACGTTTGGTAAATATGTTAACTTATCTGCGGGATCCAGTTTGGGCGTTGTCTAAGTATGTGCGAGGAGGCTGGCTGCTTTACGATCCGCATTCACGATTAATTAGAGTAAGACGAACCTCCAGGTAATTTACAGTCAATTGTCACTTTTAAAACCGTTCAAAGCAAAGCAGGTTCATCGCCAAAGGCGATGAACCGCAGGGGAAGACACCAGTGACGCTTATATGATCTTGTACTGTTACTCTTCAATATCTCAGTTATTGAGGGAACCTTCTCGACTGCCTCTGACAAACCCCTCCATTAGACTCCTCTTGCCCGCCAGGCTTGAGGGAATCAGGGCGCGTCTCCACCCCAGGGAACAAACACATTACGACAGTAGTTAATTGTTAATAAGTGAAAAGCCCACGATAGTGATAAACATTAATCAGGATCCCGCATTCAATCTATAGAAATGAATAATAACCTATATGATTAGGATTCCAAATACAAGAAGTACATTGTGATAGAAGAATGACAAAGAGGTATCTGATAACTTGAACTTGTAGTCCCTCAGAAGCGTCGTGGTGGCGATGTAGAGGAGGGCAGTTGGTGATGATGGTAAGGCGTAGCGTCGTCTGGCGATGTTGTAGAAAGAAATGCCACGAGAGGCAGATTATGGAGTTGATTCGAAGTTGTGCTTATCCGCGAGAATATATCTTTTAGAGTAGTTCTTTTCAAGGAAATGAAAGTCGTTGGCCAGACGTAGCATTTCAGTATTCCTCGTAGCGATTCCTTTATAATATAGATGTAGATAGATGTAGGGCGGTTAAATCATGAGGATATAACATTTATTTTAAAGAAATGCAGATCCTATTTTTATTATGCAGATCCAATTTTTAACTAAAGGTAAGTTGCTGAAAAACTCTTCGTTGGAGGTAGGCTGGTAAGTTGAGAAGATGTGTTTTATTCTAGAGCTGTCATTAGGAAAAGTTTTTCCACTCGTCTGCAGTAACCGTTGAAATAATTTCTGTTAAGAATATTTTGTAATACGACAGAATCTGGTAGGCGATCAGTGAACACGCTAATATAAATTTGGACACACCTGTGTTTGTAAAACGGTTATTCAGAGAAATCTTAGTACGTCTAGGTGTATCACCTTTGACCACACGTTTTAGCGCTTGAGAAAAAGACAAATCACATACGCTTCAAACATCCAATACATTCGTGTTAAAAAATATGAAGTGTACTTAGATTTCGTAAAAGGATAATCATTCTCGCCAGAAGATTTGAAGTTTTGAACAATTGTTTTTCAAATTCTTAGATATTGTTTGTTGCTTAGTTTAATCATTATCTGGCCTGAGAAAGTAAATTATTTATGAGAAATAATACTGACGCACGCTTAGTGCGTCACAGTTGGCACTCTTGTGCCTGTTATATCAGCCCATGACACGCAAAAGTGTGTCAGAATACGGTAACTGATATTGTATACAAATGGCACACTATTGTGGGTCGGTTTTGCGACAAGTTGACACACGAAAGTGAATCGGTTATGTGACAAATTTTTTCAGTGCTTAACGCAAGGAATTGTTACGATTTTCGCAATGTTCTATGTAGGAACGATCGAAAGTTCGGAGCACGGTAAAATTATCAATGAAAAGCCATACAATTCGCACTCCATGTTAAAACAAGGAGAGGGAAAATTTGAGTATCTCGAGCCCAGAGAAACATTGTTTTCTTTGAAAAAAGTGCAGGGATTGTACTGCAGCCGCAATGCGAAAATATAGGCTTGTATTAAAGAGTCAACTAACAGCTGATATATTCATATTTTTGGAATGTTACAGTTTAAACTTCTTATCTCTTGTCGGACGTTTGTCTTAAAAGAGGCCACTTTATGGCATGAAAGAAAGACAAATGAGAAATACAGTGAATCATGATCGTGTAAGTTTTTAATAACCTCGATTCAGCTTTCCAATAGTCATAGACGATCCAAGATTAAGTGGGTATAAATCGAAACAAATGCATCATTTCAATGGAGATGACTTCTTTCCAAACAAGGTACGATCAGAGAATTTGTCACAGCTTTCAGCTGCATGCAAGCTCTTTCATCCCCCCGAGTCCCAGCTTTAACCCTGAAAGGCTCGCAAACGACCTCGCCCACGCGAAACTAAGCGCATTGAAAGAAAATACAGTACGAGTCTTCCATCAAAATAAACAACACCAAAACATTCTCAATAACGTAAAAGCTCTGATTTATACACGAAATTTTATGATGGGACCTCGCTTTCTCAAAACTAAGCGAATTGAAATGAAACAATACGACTCTTCCATCAAAATAAATCTCACCCAAACGGGCTCAATGACGTTAAAGTTCTGATTTATATAAGCAGGTGGATAATTTATGCAGTATCTGCTTGCGCATAGGTATATAAACGCATGAAGACCTCCCTCTCACACAGCCAGTCACGTGCTTCCTTCAACTCAACTGCCACGGTAAAAAATAACTATTGGCTTATTTATATCGATATCTTTATTTTTAAAAATATACAATTGCGTATGTATTTAGCAATCACACGTAACGCATGAGAATTTTGCCTTCAAGA
This sequence comes from Platorchestia sp. MABIK, assembly GCA_014220935.1. Taxonomy (NCBI): domain Eukaryota; kingdom Metazoa; phylum Arthropoda; class Malacostraca; order Amphipoda; family Talitridae; genus Platorchestia; species Platorchestia sp. MABIK. The sequence continues at coordinate 23,936 of JACJUY010004107.1, read as the reverse complement.
AGCTTACGAGTTAACCCAACTCATTTTGAAGGTATTTGACGTACCGTTGCAGGATGAAGTATTAATTTTGAATTTCCTTTATGATTTATTTAGCACCAAGTTAACTTGAATCACATTTCTCTCTAAAAGTTCAATTTATTTCTAGGTAATCTATCCCTTTTTCCAAAAACAATATTTCAAAATTGGAGACTGACAATTGACGCGGTCTATGAGCAGTTCTGCAAACGAACAACTTTTGTCGAGTTTCTCCTGCTGATAGAAAAAAGTTAAAACAACATTGGTAAATTTGGCACATTTCCGAGTAGTTACTGTTGAATTCATTAGATTTATAAGTTTTTCTCATCAATAAAAACAACTCGGTTACAAACAATCATAACCGTTTAATAATAGCAATCTGCGTTTACAATCCGTTGCAGAAATAACACATGCATAAATATTTCTTTATAATACTGATTTGAAGCTCAATTATGCATTAATTATAATTTCCTCCACCTCAGATTCACATCCAGCATTCCAAGTCGCGGTTCTCAACTTTTTAGCGTAAAAGTCAACGACTGCAGCTTTCATACTCAACCATGGTGAGAACGCCATCAGTTTGCTCTGGGCTCACTAACCTCTTGAAGGGAACTGTCCAATTTACCATGATCACTTGGTATGTAGACTTGGGAAATGGTACACACTTATCTCTTGAAGAGAACTGTCCAATATATCATGATCACCTGGTATGTAAGCTTGTAAAATGGCATATTATGTATGTATGGTTTGATTTAAATTAGCTTTTCGGTTTCTCGGTATATTTTTTATTGAGTAGAATTTTGCGCTTCTTCTTGGAACATTATGCTGTTCAAGTAACAGTACTAACTGCACCTTGTTTATTGTCTCGATATTCAATAACACCTACACTTTCAAATTCAGAAAGACAAAATTCCTTAGATGAAATTTTAATGTTCCGACAAAAGTAGATTTTAAATGTTTAATGCAGACATTTACAAGATAAATTCAAGCTGAACTTGAGGAGTGGTCCAACGGGTTCGTGATAACATTACGCATTCACAATAACAACACGCGTTCGAGAAAATAGTGCGCGTTCGCGATAGCATTACGCGATCGCGGTAACAACATGCGTTCTCGATAACAACATGCTTTCTCGATAACAACATGCTCTCGCGATAACAACATGCGTTCTCGATAACAACATGCTCTCGCGATAACAACATGCGTTCTCGATAACAACATGCTCTCGCGATAACAACATGCGTTCTCGATAACAACATGCTCTCGCGATAACAACATGCATTCTCGAGAACAACATGCTCTCGCGATAACAATATGCGTTCTCGATAACAACATGCTCTCGCGATAACATCGCGCGGTTGCCATCTTTTCTCCGAGCAGGGTAAAGTGACCTTGATCGCCGTGGTGATGATGATGGTCATGGTGATGATGATGGCGGAGGCCCAGCATCATGAAAATTTGGCCATTCCAGCACTACATGCTGCAAGCGAGGAAGCGACTGCTAGGTGAAATATACTATAAGCTTTGGAATGAAAATATGCCAATCAGTGCTTTTCAGAGAGTGTTTGTTTTCTCTCTTTCATGGTACCTGGGTAGAGCATCACCCTTTGGACGATAGATTCCTGTCAGGTGCTAGGAGTATTTTTATCGGAAGAAAGCAGGTTCTCTCGTGTGTATAGAAAACGATCTAGATAGGTCATACAAGATCTCTTCGTACTCACTGAGCTTGTACTTTTCTCCCTCTCCTATTTAAGTAATCAAGATGTTTTATGACCATTGATGCGATTCCAAAAAAGCCGATCAAAAAAATGACAGATGAAAATGTCCTTGCATTTTCGATTTGGGCTTATGATTACGATATTGCATTCCCGTACTGAGCTAGTATTACCATTTGTGTACCATTAACTACTTGTCTCATCGACTGCAGTGAATTTATTCAAATGTAAATCAAATCCACTGTTGATGAACACAGAATAACCCAGAAACTTTTTATCAATCTCCCTCTTTCTCTACTGCGTGCTTTAAGCGTTACTTTGTTTGTTAAATAAACATCACAGTTAAACACGCGCTATCATACCAAAACATATATTCAAGTTGAACACGCTGAAACGACAAGCGTTATTTTACCTTTTTCGCTGTCGTTAACAATCGTTAAACTTTTTGCACAGTTCAGCACTTATGAGAACGTACGTGCAATCAACTTCCAAGTTTGCGTAGTATCTTTATTGGATAAAAAGCAGACAGTTTACGACTAGTCCACTCATTTGCAGCATTGGAAAAATCCAAAAGCTTGCGCGATCTCCAACTACCTCGAGGTCCCCGTTGCAAATCATCCACGCGTAACCTATCCCTTTAATATTTTTGAATGCTCTGGTTACTATTGGAAAATTAATCACAATTTTCTGAGAGACAGACACTCGTCCTGAAGACTTACCATACAAGTTGTCCGTCAAAACAGGCAATCCATGAGCGGAACTCGTCAGGTACGAGGAACGACATGCCGGTACTGGACCAAAAAATCCAGAAGGAACGGATTGGATCAATTCAGAACCACAATGAGGTGTCCTGAGCTTCGCGTCACCAGACACTGTAAGTCGATTTTTCAAACTGTGATTCCGATCTTTCAAACAGTATAAGGCGATATTTTCTTAGCTTTTTATCGTTCTTCAACCAGTTCAGCGATCGTTGCTGACAAAAGTTCACCTTTTCACTTATCATTTCGTTCAATTGAATCTCTCTTTTGGAATCTTGTTAAACAAAGATTCTGCCTTATTTCAGAATCGTTCCCTCTTGAATGAAGTTTTTGAGGCAAAGTTATTTTCAATCGTTGACACTGCATTTTAAGATGTTAATTAATACACGCTCTCGTAAATAATGCACAAAAATACTTATCGCAATATCGCGAATAAAGTGTTATTATTGGCGTGGTAAAGAATGTCATCAAGACCCTGTTAATAATTTGCCCATTTCGCGAAACTAACAAATCCTTTCTACGTTGTATAACAGTCGTAAATATCAAACAATGACCATCTTGCCATTCAGTATGCAAGCACTATTGTACGCGACACAGAGCTTTGAGTATAATGGAAATTCATGAAATGGAAGCCAAAGAAGTAACGAGAAATTTCAACTAGAAATTCACAGTGAAATGTCAAGAAGATGCTCTCCTGAGTTTATCATTCAATGTCATGATCTAAGTTAACAGCTGTGACGCATGCGTGCGTTATTCAAATTGCAGTGAGTGGTGGAGTGCGTAATTGAGAAAATGAAGAAACCGTCCAGTGAGAGAAATTATTCCAAGATCAAGACATATCCCATAAGTTTTGTCCGAATTTTGAATAAATAAAACAAGTGAACAAATGTTATATTTAGTTAAAGATTCAATTATCAATGTGGTTTCTCTGATATCCATGACTTTTTTCCTTTTATTAACAAGTTTATTAATACCATTACTGCTGTAAATTATTTTGTTTTTGGCTAAAAAAATTCATAAATGTAAGTTTCAACCTTTTCCTTCGTTGCAAAGCTATTTCTTCCAAATGATTTTGTAAGCCACGAAACAAATGGCAGTCTGAAGGAGCTGCTTTGTTTCCTTTCTTGGAGGCGTGCCTCAAACGATTCTTGGGTACTTCCATGGTACTTGAAAATCCGTGGGTAATTGAGTCCCTTAATTAAAATATGAATCAAATCAGATTTGAATTAGAACCTGATGAGTCTAGTGTTTCAGTAATTGAGTCCTCTAAGTGAATTATGGATGGAAACTAATGAGAAATTAAGTATCTCCTTTTCTAACCTTTTTTTAGCTAATTGTTATCATCCACCTGAAATTGCGTTATTTACTAGTCCTGTCCTCTAATTCTTATTTGCTGAGTTCACTAATTCTCAATGACTACTTGCGCTTGTTCGGAATAAATTTACAACCAGTTTTCACACCTAAATACAAACTGCAAGTCCAGATAATATTCCTCTGCTTTCTCTCCTCAAGGTACAAGAGTCAAATTGGTAGATGCCTTATACTGTGTCGTCCGCACCATCGAAAATTTGTCGAGGGGCAGAAAGTAGTGGACCAAACGTTGAAGAACTCTGTGCTCCATCCTGCAAAATGACCGGCTTTCTCTAAGAAGATTCCTATTCATCTACGAATGTGTATTGCATCAAACTATTTTCGGAATTGACTTGAACATTGGTTTTCACAGCTGTTGACAAAATTTGGGACTCTCGTCAGATAAGGTGTAACTCAAAATAAAGTAATTCATTCAAAGCAGTGGTTGTTCAATTATCCAAGCTGTCAGTTTCCCTGTTGGTGAAGAGTTGTGAGGACGATATCGTGACGATGAGTGACAGATTGAAGTTAAAGTAAGGTGAACAAAGCTACTGGTCGGTATATTTATCCGAGCAGAATTTAAAGTAAGGTGAGCAAAGCCACTGGTCGCATAATTATCCAAGCTGAATTGAAGTATGATGAACAAAGTCACTGGTCGTATTATTATCCACGCTAAATTAGATTAAAGTAAACAAAGCTATTAGTTGTATGACGATTCGTGTCTTTCTTGATCATAGCCTGATGCCTAACCGCCCTCACCACGGAGAAGACGAGGAAATGATATAAGCAAATTCAATCGAGATAAATTAAGCGACAGGGGAGATGGTGACACATGGGCCCTGACGCGCAGGTGGGCAGGTGCAGTGTCCTGTAGATGTCTCACTGACCACATGACGAAGGCCATTTCAATAACTCCAAAATCTTCCTTGCTATAGAAATAGTGGCGTTAGGTTTTCTTTCTTTAACTCATAAAACATTATATGCCTCTGATAATTCTTGGGTACTTACATGATGCTTGAGGCTCCGTCAGTAATTGAGTCCCTCAATTAAAATATTCTGATATCTGATGATAATCGGAACCTGCCGAGCCGATTCAATCTATTATGTTGGATAAGTCACCCTACGTTAATGCAGTAGTCGGAGATTTCGCGCCATTTGCAACAGATCGTAGGGCCAAAACAAAGTTGGGATCAAACTGTCGTTGGATTCCCGTGGAGAGGAGCTGACCAAACTTTGGGAAATCTGAACAAAAACGCAGTGATTCTCCTCTGTCAAATCAGTGTATAATAAATAAGTTTGCTCTATTTCTTCAAACAAATTGTAGAGAAAATTGTATGTACAAAAATGTGTTTTCTTATTTTGAACAAAAATTATTTCTCTTCGATAAAGAATATGGTTTCCGTTACGAAACGTTCACAACACAAGGTGTAGAAAATCATTTACAATATCTTCATTCCAATATAGATGAAGGAAAGCTTGTTCTCTCTGTGCTTCTTGACTTTCGAAAAGCATTCGATTGTGTAGACAATGACATTTTACCCTGGAAACTCCACTGTCATGGCTTCAAGATTGGTTCAGATCATACCTAACAAATCAAAAGTCATACGTTGTCATTGACGATGCACAAGCGGAACTACTGACAATCAGGAATGGAGTACCACAAGGGTCTGTCCATGGGCCTCTCCTCCTTTTGATCTTTATCAACGATATAATGAAATCTACTTATTTCTCAAATTAAAACTTTTTGTCGATAACAGCACGCTCTTTAAGGCCTTTGTTTTCTTTAAATATTTTACTTGTTTGTCAGTAGTCATAACTATTGAGCACAAATCGCTTATATACCAGCAAAAACTGAGGCCTGTTCATACGGAGACCCGTTGTGTTCTTTAAATATTTTAGCTATTTGTAAGTAGTCATAAATACTGAACACACACCTTCTATGTAGAAAAAACTGAGGCCTGTTCACAAGGAAACCCATTGTGTTCTTTAGATATTTTACTTATTTGTGAGTAGTCATAAATATTAAACACACACCGCCTATTTACTAGCAAAAACTGAGGGTTTGTGGTCTACGTGGCCGATTGGTTATGAGAGTACCCTTTAAGGAGGAAGGTGTCGGCGTTCGAATCCCAGCAGTGCACTCCGGTGATTCTCCCCGTTGGGAAAAGGCAGAACTCAGCCACGATTCCCCACTCTACCCAAGTGTCAGAAATGGGTAGCGGCTTGACCGGGGGTAACCGTCATTGCGTCCTGGTGTTAGTTATGAGGCATTTGAAAAATCAATGTACAAGATAATATGTGTCAGGCTTGATTGGAATAAAACATCCTCACACATGATATGACCATTGCTCCAACAACCACCGTCGTCATCATCACCATCGCTGCGATCAAGGTCACATTTCCCTGCTCGGAGAAAAGATGGCAACCGCACGATGTAAGTCATCGGATTTCATTTCAAGTTTAGCTTGAATTAGTCTCAGAATGTCGAAGAAATACCAAAAACCCTCTAACTCACGAATGTGTATTCTATTTACGTAGTTTAGCGCTCATAACATTTGCAGAAATGAATCTTATAACAATATCCAGGTGAAAACTCCTAAGAGCATTGCCCTGAGGAAATCAGCATCCAGCAACTTGCACAGAGATTGTATTGAATAAATTTACTGCACAACAAAAATCCTCGTACATATCAAATCAATAGTAATAGATTGATCAAATATTTCAGTGATATGTTGTGTAGTATCTTTACACGCTAAAATGTATTTATACGACCATATTGCCTAGCCGGTTATTCAGCCTCACCAATCTGAAATAACAATAGCCTGAAATAATAGCTTGAATGGTTGTTCAGGCTATTTGCTCAGCGCTGTACTGATGTGGTTCTTACCATCGTGAAGTATTAGGACTTGGTCTTTGACTACCACGACGTTTAGAGCTAAGGCCCGGAGCGGGTACGGGAATCTGGAGAAGAGAAAAATAAAGTTTCGAACTTGGGACATTTTTAATCTGCAGATAGATTCTTCCATGGATAAAAACAGGAGCAAAAGAGATTGAGCAATTTTTACTTCTGCCATATCCTTTTTATTGCACAGGTGAAAGCCTGTTCGTCTCTGGGATAACCGTACGAGTACCAAAGTTGTAGTAGTAAATCATAGTTTAAAAGTTACACAAGTTAGAACGATTTTCCGTACCGGTACTAAAATGCAATTTTGTTCATGTACGTTATTTTAGAATCTATTTAATCTATCTTCCTCGAAGTACTCTTACACACAGTACTCGAAGTGTTTGAAATACACGAAAAAGTAGGCTGCGCAAATACTTGTGTCCAGGTACCGTAAGCACGTTAGCACCACATTTATTTAAAAACACTAAGGGGGGGTTCGACTAAAAAATATATCATTAAGGGGGGCGTGGGAGTAAAAAAGGTTGAAAACCACTGGTTTAGGGTGTAGTAATGGCGCCTTGGAACTTATTAGGCATTTTATATGTAAAATGTGACTCTGCTTACGAGACAATCACGTTAAGAAATCACTTCTGGAACGAATTAATTTCGTAAGGTGTGGTATGACTGTATTCATAATGAAAATATTGGCTTTATAGAGAAACAAGCCAACTGCCGTCATTATTCAACGGCCGTCATTATTCAACCTCGGCGCTTAACTTACGGCGAAAAATAAACCAAGGACGATGTACTCGCTATGGAAAATTGCTCCATGCGACTAAACCGAAAGACATACCAAAAAAATTAATATGATTGTGACGCTATTTATTGTACAAAAGGATGTTTGAATAAGATTGACAGCGATTTCGATATGCTTAGCTAATCAAAGGTGACATCCGCGAAGCAAGGAAAAAAAGATGTTTTTTGTAAGAGAAAAGAGTTGAACTGACTTCAGCTCCGAAGTTGTGCGTTTTAATGAAACATTCTTGAACGAAGGTTACAAGAGCAAACCTTTATATAATCAAGTACAATTCAGCAATATTGAAGACTAATTATTCCAACGAAAAGTTTTTACAAGTAATGTTATTAAATTATTGTATTTTTTTGCATTTACGAGTTGTTCCTGGGGTGAAGTGGTCTGTATTATTTTCCCCTTTAAATTTCTTTGAATTTCATTTCGCAGACAACTCAAATGTACTTCAATCGGGCAAAAATAGATAATCGTATTTTAACAATTATAACAGAACAATTAAACAAGGAAACACAGAGACCAAAACTATGTACATATAATAAAAATGAAAGCGCAAGAAAAGCTACTTTAATCATTTAATCATGATTAAATTTTTAAAGTAGCTGATCTTGCTCTTTCATTTTTATTACGATTGCTACGACTCCCTGATGACTTTTAAGGTCACATAACCGCTATGTTATTAAATGGGGAGAACTTATTTCCCCCATAAGATGATTTTTTTAAATATTTCCAACATCGCGACCTGTGGGTTACATTCAATAAAAAAAATTTTGAAAAGATATAAGGTCCACGATTCGTGCTTTTAGCGCTCACGAGCTACAAAGAAGTTAAAGGATAATCTGAACGAAGTCAAGGATGGAATAACAAACGAATAAACATGAAATTCTACAGCTTCGTTTGATTTTACTAAGTGACGTACATTTTATTCAAGCTCGAATTTTCAACCAGTCATTTCGAATCGTCTACAATTTGGTGTTTCTTATAGAAAGAACTGCATTATTCACAAACCTGGGAAATTGACAAAAATTGTTCGTTTAATCAACAAGAAAATATTCGTGAAGACTTCGCGTGAAAGTAATCATTTGAAACAAAAAGCAGAATTTTATGTCTTTGAGAACATGGCAATTTTAAGCTTGTCGTAATTCGTGCATCATCGTGATTGTTGGCGCCATCCATACTTCTTATACGCTAGTATGAAGAATTAATCTAGCGTAGGCAAAGCTAGGTCGGTCCAATTGGCGCCAGCAGTGCGAAATCAGCCAGCGTATAGTTAGTCGCTTACTTTTCTTCTTTGCTCATATCTAGGTAGATTTTGTTTGTTCATACTGAGACATATATAGAGATGATATGTCCATATTGAATGATTTTGTTCATTACCGATTTACTTAGCTTGACTTCTCTTTCTTTCCAGACACCTCGCAATTCCTCACTATTTTGAAACTTGCCATTGCTATTACTAGTGCTACTATTATCGTTGAGGACCATGATCATGTTTTGTTCATGTTCCCTGAAATAAATCAAATGAGCACACAACGGGCTAGCATCAATTTATTGAACCGCTTGGTAAAGGGAAGCTTATTCCCCAATAACTTAGTAGGCCAGAAAGAGAGCCTACAGTGATGAAAATATTTGTAAAAATTTCACGGGAAGTTTTTCCTAGTTTCATATAAAACATGGCAATGTTTTGATTACGATTTGGATATCATTCGCGTTTCAGGATTTCACCGACTTTCACCCGAGCGAAGGACCAGGTCAATGAAATTGTTACAGGGGATAAAACAACCAGCTTGTAACAGCTAGGAGATGTAACAACTGGTTTGTAACAGGATATAACAACACACTTTTAGCAGGGGATATAACAACAGACGTAAAACAATTTGTATAAATATTAATACACACTTAAATTGCTGTTAGTCCTTCGAATTCATTGACATGGTTCTTTAAACATGACGCTGTGGAAACAAAAGCGAGCTAATGAAACCAGCTCTATATGCTGCAAGTGAGGAAGCGACCGTTAAGTGAGGGATATGAAGACAATTGAAAATAAAAACATACAAATATATAATTAATGCATTTCACAATGTGGATGGCTTTCTCTCTTTCGTGACACCTGAGTAAAGCATCACACTTATGTAGGACGAGAAAGATGCTGGTTCGATTCCAGTCACGTACAAGGAGTATTTTCATCGGAAGAAAGGCACCTCCTCTCGTGTGTATAGAAAACGGTCAGGAGAGGTCATACGGGATTCTTTTGAACTCACTGAGCTTGCACTTTACTTCCTCTCTTTTGTAAATTAAGATGGTAAATGAGCGTTTATGCAATGTGATTTTCATAATGAACCGATCGTAAAAGATGAAGGAGGCAAATGAGCTTACATTTCAATTTAAGTTTATGATTACGATATTGCATTACCGCACTGCGTTTGTAACAAAACAAAACAGATCAACTGTTAATGAACACAGGATAACCCAGAAACTTTTTATCAGTCTCCCTCTTTCTTTACTGCCTGCTCTAAACGTTGCTCTGTTCGTTAAATGCATAAGTAAATATCATAACACATGCCATCATCCGAATGAATGTATTCATGTTGAACACGGTGAAACGACAGACGTTATGTTGCGATATTTTCTGTCAGTAGCCATAGTTGCAATTTTGGTAAGGTTCAGCACGTCTGAGAACCTATGTGCAATCAACTTTCAAGTTTGCGTAGTATCTTTATTGGATAAAAAGCAGACAATTTACGATGAGTCCACTCGCAAACAACATTGAAAAAGTCAAAAGTTTGCGCGATCTCCAACGGCCTCGGTCTCCATTGCAAATTGTTTACACGCGACCTAAACCTGTAATATTTCGGAATTGCTCATCATAAAGAAACTAGCCGTTATCAAATTCGTATGTGTCTTCTACAGTGCCATCCGATATTGGTTCAATTAGATACATTTCTATGTAAGTTATGATTTTTACATTTCTATCACATCGTTCGAACGAGGATGCGCAGGAGTGCGTCGTATAGCTCTCGTCGTTCTCGCCCTGTCCGGACACAGGATGCTACATTCCTTCTCGTACCGTCTGTGTTAACTGAGTATGTCTGGCTCATTAAGCTCTGTCAAAGGCGCTTTATTGTTTCTCTCAGGTCGTGGCATGATTTAATTATCCCTGGCAGTGTCTTTGTATCGAATTTCATGTGTCGAATTAGCTCTTCGCTAGTAATAAATGTTTTGTGTGGTCAATTCCTTGCTAGTAAGCGTTGTTGCGGCCAAGCGTATTAATTCCTGTCATTTAAAAAGTGAGAGTTAGGCATGAAACGAGTGTCCGCTACCATTCATTTTAAGGAATAATAGATGATACAAAAATAATCATTGCATTTGATTTGCTTCTCAAGGAGTTGGTGACGGCTTATCGTTTATCATAATAATTGTCCACCATTAATGTGAAGAGGACTTTGCCGAGACCCGTTTGACTTTGATTGACAAAATTTAAATGATGTGTCCAGAAAATTTCACGCAAATAATAATGACAACGATTGTAGGACTTGAACACACTTCAGTCAATTTGAGTCTTTAATATTGCTATGGTGACGAACAAAAATGCAGGGCCGCAACATAGTTCTGGAATATAATATGCAGAGAGTAATGTGTTTGTTGCCCAGTTGATTAGGAATACGGAAGTGGCTTTCGAAGAGAACGAATTGAAAATCACGAGAAGAATGATATAAGTCGTAAGTCTGGGTTATCAAGCTCGGTGAGCCCCAAAAAATTTTTATGTTTAAAGCAATTTGTAGCTCATTGAAATATATATTCTGTATCTTCTTCCATTTTTTCTTTTTTTGTTAATCCTCATCCAAGAGCTTCAGATTCCTACGTTGATGTAAATTAACGAAGGACGCTAACATCTCGTCAGAAGCACCAGAATAATTTAGGTGATAAATAGAAATGATAGAGCTCATTGAAAGAGAAAATTGAATATAGTTTATTAAGATCAGCTAACTCAAATCTAGAGTAACTCGCGAGTTAAGGAAAAATTGGTGTTGTAGAGTTTCTTTCAAGTGTCTCTGATATTTTTGGCATTGAATAATTCAGAAATTCTATTCACGATACTTGAATTCAAGTGAATGAATTGAAAGTTATCTATCATTTAAATGGGTAAATTTCCTTTCGCAAAGGGTACTCGTGGTGAGTCTATTATCACAGCGCTCGGGCCCGCACACAAGCTCCTTCATCCTAGCAAATACCGTTTTTTACTCTCAACCCTGAAAAGCGCACAAATGACCCCGCCCACGCGAAACATGAAGTTCAACCAAAATTTTGTATTATTGTAAACTCATAAAGTGACTCACCCATAGCATAAACTGTTTACTAGTATTGAGCTTCGAATTCAAGCAACCACTTGCGTGTTCTCCGCAAGGACGCTTGTGCGCATAAAAGCGCATGCTGACCGCACTCGCATACACTGTCTCGAGCTTCAAGTAAAGCAAGTGTGTATGATTAGTCATGCTAATTTCACTTCTTGATTATAATCATGCTGTAAAATAAGTATAGTTAATGTAATGAAAATAGACATATTGATAATTTTCTAATTGTTTATTTTCAACATCGATTTCTAGCTGTTTCACTGAGAGTTTGACGATTTGAATGTATGAAGCCCACTGGCTCCCACACCTTGTTCAAGCGTTGTTCAAGCCAGTCGTGTTTTCTGCGCTGCAGAAAATTGTACGGTAGTTGTAGGCACACAGTTGGCAGAAAATTAAAATTTCTATGATAATTTGTTTGTTATTTAGCTATGTCAAATTCCCCCAACTTCATAACTTCTGCTAAAAGCTTGTTTTATTCTTAGTGAGATCCTAACCCATTATTTTTAATATTATTTCAATGCCATGAGTCTAATTGTACGACTGATAGTGCTACCCTTCAGCAATGCAGCATCTTAAAATGTTTCTTTCTGTAGTTTCAGAAATTACACACAACTGAAGCCGTTAGCTTGTCGAGTGATTATGAATCATTTCGGATGATTCTGACCGCATTTATTTCTTGTGCTTTTCAGTGAATAATTTTCGCGATGCAGAGTTGGAACAAAATTTGGCCAAGCTTAAAAACCAAAATTTTCTTCTTCCCCCAGATTCACTGCGCACTTTGAGCCGCAACTTTAAAGCTTGTCGACGACCGAATCCTGCGAAACTTAGCCATGGTGAGAACCGCAATCATTTGACAAACGCTGCACGTGTCATTCGCCATTGGCGTGGAGCGTGGGTGGAAACGAATGACCAATAAGTACATAATCACATCGTGTCTGAACATATGGAAAGGCACATCATGTTTAATTGTGTGTTTATTCCATTCACGTAATTCAGGTGTTTTTCATTTTTTTCAGCGCCTTTTTTCGAGCTTTACTGTGTCGGTGACGGAGAATGTTGCTCAGTTCAGCGTCTGAATATTCAACCTCAGATTTTGTTGAACTGGAAATTACCGAAGATGAAAATTAAGTGCTCTCATAAAAAGTTATGAAAATGTACGACATAAACTTTCATCAAAGGTTAGGACAAAACAGAAGTTCTAATACTAATTCAAGCTAACTTTCAAAAGATTTATTGTCGACAACATGCGGTTGCCATCTTTTTTTTCCGAGCAGGGAAAAGTGACCTTGACTGCTGCGGTGGTGATGATGACGGTGATGGTGGTAGGACTTGAGCAGGCCATGGGGCAACATCAAGATGGGAATACCCTGCGGGCTCTACATGCTGCCAGCGGCACAGCGACTGCTAGGTGAGGTGTATGTCAAATATGAAAATTGAATTGAAATAAAAAACATAATAAAAATTTTTCATAGCTAGAGAAGAATTTTTTTGCGTGTATACAGCCTAAATTTGAACCTTCAAGACGATTATTGCTTGTTATATCGATATTGTTTCGGTGTGCTGCATTGACCATCGAAATTTTACCACCAGTGAAATTTATCTCGTCTACTACGACACTTTAGTCTGATGAAAAAAGGCACAGGCGTTTACACTACCAAAACAGGTTAACTTTCAGTGAACTCAAATCAACATTATCCACCATCACCCCCACGCAACACCCCCTCCCCTCCGTGCACCTCCCCCCCCCTCCATAATCTAACTAATGTGTAGGCACTTGTTGCCGATAGAACCCTACTGATATTCTTTTCTTTCACTACTAACAAAGTAAAATACAAGACCTGCAAGGACTATCAACATCAATACCACTATGAAGATACAAAAATAATTTTTATTTCAGCGCTGCTATTTCACTCCAAACGACGATTAATTTCTGGAAACAGTTTCTAGTATATTTCATTATCTCCCAATGAATTCTTTTACTCCCCTCTAACTGACGACATCAATTGATAATTTTTTTGAACGTCTAAGCATTATGGTGTTGAGTATTATTTCGATAGCCAAAGTCCGCATGTTTTCAATGGAAGAGAAATTGACGCCAGCCGCGTCTTCCCACCGCACTCTACGCCATCTTGCATCGTACTCTGTGACATCTTTTCACCTCACTCTACGCCATGTTTGCATCGTACTCTACGCCATCTTTTCACCGCACTCTACGCCATCTGTTCACCGTACTCTGCGATATCTTTTCACCGTACTCTAAGGCATATTTTCACCGTACTCTAAAGCATCTTTTCACTGTAATCTATGGCATCTTTTCACCATGTTTTACTTTAAATAAGACTTGCCTTTGTCAACAGGGCCTCAATCGACATACATAATGTCACCTGCTCAGTTAGCCATTCGGTGGCGGTGGACTGTCCAAATGGGGTCAGAAAAATGTGTAAGTAGAATTTTTCAGTTGAGTTGTTTTGTTATGGGGGTGTTTTTTTGATTATTTCGCCGCAGTGGCATCAGTATAGACTATTCGTAATCACCTCAATGCAACATCGTATCGTACGTGAAAACAAATGCATATTTTTGCGATCGAATCATGTTCATCTAGGAATCTATTTGATAGAATGTTCGGTATCGGCTGCCTCCGGCCTCAAATAGGCAAATAATCTTTATTATTCATGTAAATCAATAATTAAATAATGGGATAGAATGATTCACTTCGGTCATCACTGTGAAATGGTCACTTTCGGTAAGCGTGCATTGTCAGAGCGGTTTTTCAAGGCTAAACGTTCAACATCATTCATAAACTTCATCTCATCATTTCCACCGGACGCACTCGTTCCTCTTAACTTACAAAGGAAATAAAAAACATGGAAGAATGCATATTCACTACTAACCCTGATATCTATGTATCACAATCATGTCGAGAGAGATGTGCTGATGAGACGTATTGATAATGTAAACTTAACTCAGGGGTCCAGATTTAGACGTTGGCAAAGAAATGCGAGAAGGTTTGTTACTTTTGGTTACTTTAAGGACACCGTACACCTATTTTTGGCCCAATGCTAAGGAAAAATTTATTTACTTTAAATTGAAGCTATACATGTGCTGAACATCCATAATAAATTTCACAGGCGTGCATGCAATAGAACGCTCACTATGGAGGGTGGACTGATGGTGAGGGAGAGCTGTTTTTGTTGTAAAAAAATTCACGAAAAAAACTTTTACTTGTTGAATAACAAATTTTTTAAAACTTTTTCAGTCATAAACACAAAAGAATAAAAAAATTTTTACAAACAAAGTGTTTTATTGTGAAAATGTCATTTTGTTTTTTCGCTTCTGGGGAAACCTAAAATTTTCATCACGCGAAATGCTACTCCCACAATTTTTAGTGTAGAGGGTAGAAATAATGTTTTTGAAAGAAAAAGAATAGGACCACAGCCCAGAGGTAGCAATTTGAAATTTTCGAATTAGGTAAAAACGGGCAAGCCATCAAAGGGAGAAAATCGAAATTTTCGGCAATTTTTTAAAATTGTTTTTTCATTCAAAATATTTTCAAAACCAAAACGAGTTTTAAACATTCCTACCTCAAGGATGTGGCCCAAATGTTTGTCAAGTGATTTTTGTTTCATGTCTATAGGTTGAAATTTGTAGTAGGAGTAAGGTTTGTCGTACTCCCCTTATATTTCGTTTTCTTTGCCATAACCCATTTTCTATGGAGCAAATCAAAAAATTTTCACATGTTCACCCCAATTTTTCTGATACGCTTAATCAGTTTGTCGAAATTGATAAGCATTGATTCACAAATATAGACAAACTGCAAAAGGTGTACGGTCCCCCAAGTTAAATTTAAGGGTAACGATGAAGAAAAGATAGATTTTCTAATCTTTATAAAATTTACACCCGTTGGCACTTTTATAAGTTATTGGACAATGAAGCGGATTCAGGCAATGAAGCATCACCAAAGCCGATGAAGCGCACGAGAAAAACACCTGTGTGAAAGTTAATTCAAGTGAAAAGCATAAATTTCCCCAAGCTCTAGCTTCTCATGTTAAGTTTCAGACTAAACTTTGTGCAATGCATGCGAAAACTACTTTACATTGATTCGTTGTACTTCTTTGAAAATAAAATTCGAAACTTCGGTAATAACTTCAACAAGATTTCTTTTTGATATACATTGGATGAATTGTGATTACAATTGCTTAAGTTATTACAGTGTTATCACATAGTGATTGAAAATTCATTATTATTCATCATGGTGGTCATCATTTTTCTTTCGTGGACATTTCATGTTTTTAAATAGGCCATTTTCTGAAGAAAATCAGAATCGTTCTCAGTATTGTTATTCTAGGTTTTATCTGAGAACATTGATCATCACAGGAGTGTTTCCTTCTCCGATGCGAAGTTTGATCAAGCTTGTATACCTGGTTCTATTGTTGCAAGGTACGGCAGGAAATCCCTTTGGAGCCTTCTTCTGTGCCGTTAACACCGCCGCAAATGAGATCAAGAAGAAAGGCACGAATTAGAGCAGAATGCAAAGGACTGGACCATATCCGGCAAGATGTTGGCACCATCTGAGATCGTTTCGGCATCTTAAAGGAGGCCAACTGACTTTACAAGGATTTTTGACTATTTAGCATTTAATTAAATTGAATATTTTTTTTAACAAATATCAAAATTTAAATTCTACGCAAAACAGAAAGTTCATCATATACAGTGTTTCACTGCTAATTGCACATAAACAATTAGTTACCCTTCATGAAAATTAGCCACTGATTTGAAGCACAATAAATGAAGAACATATCTTAACGATGAATGGTATTGAGGTGAACAGGGCCTCAGGTGTGTTTGCCTTGACGCAAATCCATCAGGGCATTAATGAGCCACCCTAAACATGCATTGATTTCATTTCCCAGCCTGGAGGTTAAAATTTATTCAGCTAAAATGAGACTCCTTCAACGTTACGTCTCGATTTACGTCTCAACCTAAAGAAATGTATTCCCCAACCAGGAGAAAAGAAAGAGACTTTACATCGACGATGAATGAAATTGACTCAAACTGAAGTGAAGTGAACAGAATGTCGGGTGAGTTTGTGCGAGAGAAGCCCTGAGGCGCAGGTGGGCAGGCGCAGCGTCCTGCAGACGTCACCGCGTGACGAGGGGCAGGTGCGAGGGGACTGAGTTGTGCCCTTCACCAGCCAGTCGTGCCCGCACTGTTTGCCTTCTGATACCAACGTCATCGGTTCATTTGTTAGCGCAAAGCCTTCATTCATAAATGAACTTCACTGCTGAGACATGGCCACTTGACGAGGGGCAGGTGCGAGGGGACTGAGCTGTGCACTCCACTGAACTCAATTGTACAGCTGTTCAACGGAACTCGATATCATTGGCTGGGTTAGGATAATAATTAATACATTGAATGAAATGTTTGCGATAGAAACAAAAGGACGATAACTGGATAAACTGACTGCGATGCTGTAGATCGTAGTAACCGATGAAAAAGTTTGGAAAAACGACATTTAAGCTATACCAACGAAGTTTACTTCTTTTTTGCACCCGAAATTTTTTGGGGGCCCATACATAACGAAGAAATCACAGATGATCAGCACGAAATGGAAATTGATACACTTAAGATAAAGATTAGAATTTATTACTAAAAAACAAATATGATGTACACGACATTTTGGCTGATGCTGCGCGTTGTCGTTGAGAGTTATGTTAAAGTACATTTTTCTGAATCAAATGGATGCCACGGATCTGTGGATCTGTGCATGCGACGAAAACTGAGTAAAAATGGCGTAACAACTTTAGCTTAGCTGGGTATGACTTTTTTCTTATAAATTATGTTTCCTAATGTTCTGACTCACGTGCACAAAAGATTTAATTCAAAATCACTATTGCATTCAGTTCGCCTCAAAAATTTTTTTTATGATTGCGATATGTTGTCATGAGAAAAGAAATGCACTTGAGAGACTCATACATACTCACGCTAGCCCATGGGTACCCAACTGAGGAATGTAATCAAAATTGATTGCAAAACTTATCAGGCAACATCTATGTTCTTGAATTCAAATTTTAAGCACATTATGGGCAAGTATTTCTACTTTAACAAAGTCGAGTGTCGGAATGACGAGAGGATTCGGCTGAGAAGAGATGCAGGGAACTGAGAAACGACCTCCCAATAACAAGTGGAGGGATTAAAAGATTGCATCGCACTACAAATAAATTCGTCAAATTGAAATGTAACGGTAAAAAGATGCGTCGTTTCAAATCAAGTCATAATGAAATCGTGAAATGGAAATAAAAACAGAAATGTAATGGTCTTTTACACGTAGTACCAGTGGAATTGTAATACATGAATAGATCGCACTTTCAATAGGAATTTAGAACTGAAACCGGAAATGGGTTGAAAATTTTCTTCGTCAGTGCAGATGAAGCATTAGCTCAGTCTACTGACCGGACACGACTTTCAAGCCGATGACATGGTCATTGTTGAAACGAAAGGTCTGGCCTTGCGACCCTCACTACTACAACAAAGGTCGGTGCATCACGGGGATAATAAAAAAAGATGATTTTATTCCAATCAAGCCTGGTACATATCATTTTGTACACAGGCTTTTCAAATGCCTTATAACTAACCCCAGGACACAATGATGGTTACCCCCGGTCAAGCCGGTTCTCATATCCGACATTTGGGAAGAGTGAGGAATTGTGGATGAATTTTTCCTTTCCTCAACGGGGATAATCACCGTGGCTGAGTTCTCCCTTTTCCCAACGGGAAGAATCACCAGACGGCACTGTCGGGATTCGAACTGCTGGCACCTTCCTGAATGGTGTGTTCTTGATCACTCGGCCACGGTGACATGCAAAAAACATGTGGATAGTGCATTGTGTAGACAGCGAGTTGTTCGGACTGTTCTTTGTATGAGCTGTGTTGTGTGGAATGTGAGTTGAAAGGACTGTAACGATTGCAAGCTGAGTGGACTGTGTACTATAGAACGCCAGCTTAAGGACTGTGCTTCATTTGAACTCACCATCACTTAAACTGGGCGTTGTTTAATTTTCTGTGGATTGTGAGTCATGGTTAGCACACTTATGTGCCTCGGAAACACTTCCCGCTGCAAGAATAAGAAAAGAAATTTGTCACCCGCGCTCACCTCTCCGTCCCTATTCTGCTCGCTTCATGAGCTTTCGAGCCTCTGAGTGTAGACCATGCAAACGTAGAAAAACTCAATTGTGAAGTTCTCAATCCAAGTGACGATTAGGATGATGTTTTTCATATTGAAACTTCTGTATTTATCGCTCCGTTCTCAAAATTGCGTTCCAGAAATGGTTTTTCAGCCTATTAAGCTCTGGAGAGTTTGGCCGCGCGAGAAGAGCAATCTCAGTGAGTAAAAGAGGTCATAAGGGGTTTGAGAGTTTGATGTCAGTCATCATATTTCGCGTCTACTTTTGAATATTTATTTCGGTTTGAGGCAAGTGTTGCGGCAGGCCTGCGTTTTCCCCTTGAATTTCTAAAAAGAACTGCGTTGATCGTACTTGAAAATTCAATTCATCATGAGTTTCTTACGATTGTATCTACACCCAGACTAGGAATAGTCTGGAAGCCTTGCTCTCAATACAAAGCTTTAGAACAGCAGCGTCCACGTCCCGAACGCGTTACGTCTACATTCCCTCTTCTCCACGAAGCCTTCAAAGTCTCCAGCAACCGCCATTCAAGACATCTTCAGATCTCTATTTCCTCTATTTATAATGCTAGAATTTGACATTTTAGGAGGATTTCATAATAGGGAAGTCATTTATAGTTATTGATTTAGTTAATTATGTTTCAATAATGTTTGGGCGATTTAGATATTTCCCTCGAGGTCGTTCAAGCGATTTTATTCAGCTCAGGTGGTTGACTTTAAATCACTTGGCTTTGGTTTCAGTGCAGAGGGCGGAAAGGCTTCATTTCAAACGCACTAAAGGACGTCGCCATTGCAACATGCCATTAGACCAATATTGGAGCCACATTTGGGGTGTCTTTGTTGTGTCTGGCAGTGTTGCCAGACACAATTTGAGCGCTTCTATTGGTCCGATGCCATGACGTCACAATTGCGATGCGTTAGACGAAAAATAAGCTGGTTTGACGATAACTTGTTTCTTCTACCGTGGTAGGCCTCATTACATCACAAGTGTCAGGAGTGTGTCATTTGACTCCGTGCCTCTCACCCACTAGGTATGGACTGTTATAAAAAAACTCTTTTGAGACAATGAATGAAAACAATGAACCTAGCCTTTCTTATTACGGGAATATTTATAAGCCTCTTAGTAAAAGTAGTCTGTCCTGTGACGATCGTGCTGAAGTACCCGACAGCCAGCAAATTGGGGCTTTTCTATCGAGTGCGCAAGGCTCACTTTTTCGCTTCAGTGATACATCTGCAGCCACTCCTAGACAGCTGAGTATTCTGATGTACTCGGTAACAAAACTGTGCTTACTCACATAATTCTCAGGCCGTAACGTGAACGAGATCGCGCAGCACCAGTCAAAAATGTCGTGTAAATCAAATTGGTTTTTCAGTGATAAAATTTTAATTTTATCTTAAGTGTATCAATTCAAATTCTTTTTAAGGAAGTGAGATCTATGTTTGGAAACTTATGACTAACTCGATTCTCTATGCACGAAACAAGTTGACGCTGCCAGAGTGAATCATCATTGTTCTATAAGCATCATTGCAAAAGGTTTAAGCCAGTAAAAAATAGTTTACACAAATATATTCAGCTATCTTGGTGGCAGCATACGAAATACTATATCGAAATTAAATGAACGCACTATTAAAAAATGAATTATCGACGAGATACCAAAAATTTCGTCTGACCTTGCAAATAAACAATGATGCTGCGATGATGCGACAAAAGCACAGAGATAATCGTCAGTGGATTGGCAACTTTCATAGAGAGCTTATGCGAGATTTACACATGACAAGCTAACTGTTGTGCAAAAAGAAGTGTGATGACCTACGCCCCTATACGTGTGGGTATCACGCCAACCTACGCTTGGGTAACGAGTGTTAACAAGTTGCTTGCGATACCCATCGATGGGTCGTGCTTAAGTTTTTCTTGTTGCGAAACGACCCATCGATGGGTCGTTTGAATTAGTTTTAATAATCTTTTAAAATCAATTGTATTTAATAGACCCAGTTAATGTTTGATAGGTATAAAATTATATACAACTTTTGACTTTTAATTCGAGTTGAATATTGAACTTCGGTTTAACACATTGCAGTCAAGGTGTTAAACGACGCACTCATGGCTTAGATGAGGTCTAGCGCGCTACTACCGCTCTCGGCGTTGAGTCTTGAGAGGCGGTTAGAAGGCAACTGCTTGAGGTGAACGTTTTCGTTTGAATTAGGTTTAAAAGTATCAAAATCTTCCTAACACACTAGAAAATTTGCCTGAATGAATCAAGAAGATTTGAATTAATTTTTATTGCAACATTCCTCCTAAATAATTAATTATAGCGCTATAAGCATGGGGGAAAAAATCTGATCATTCGGTATCATTGTTTTATATTCTTATTTTTGTCCTAAATTGTTCTCGTTAGTCGTGTGTGGCAATTTGCTATTTCTTACGCTCGTGAGTATATTATGACAACACTATTTTCAGTAGTTAACTTTTCGTACTGTTCCAGCTATGTTGCAAATGTTATGACTAGAATTTTACCACAGTCCATCTCATGTCTTTGACTCCGGTGAACCCTTTTGTGCCAATATTATTAGCGCAGGAAATGTAAAAAATTTGTGTTACAAAAAATATTTGATTCTCTCCGAGCTCACTATTTAGCACACTAGTTGACACGTATGAGTGAAAATTTGTCCCGAATGTCGACTTCATGGTCTTAGACGTAGAATAATTTAATTAAATCTGCCCATTTTAATTTTAACATCAATTCCTCATATCACTAGTTACTGTGTTCGTATGCTCCTATTTCACCGAATACGAGAGTGTTTTAAACAATGCGTCTTTAGGATTATGCTTTCTTAAATACTTGTATGTATTTCTACGCATTTTCAAAATTAGATTAACGCAACGAAGGGAATGCATTTTTTCTTGCTTTTCTCGTAATCATTTTTGTTTCGACAATTGACGTGGGGACAATTGACATACCCATGTGTATCAAATCAGATTTTTAATGTAAGATATTTTAAAAACCAATGTTGAACATTTCATGTTTCAAATTCAGTGGAAATAAACTGTTTTTATTTTCCCTTCCTTTTTTCTTTCTGAAGATGTCTTGAATGGCGGTTGCTGGAAACTCAAAGCTTGCTCGTACAGGACAGCCGATGTAACTCGTGCGTGACAACGACGCTGCCGTTGAATAAAGAAGCTTCCTTCTGAGGGAAGACTTTCAGAATATTTTTAGCAGAAAGGGCAATGTTGAAATCGTAGAAAACTCGCGACGAATTATATCTTCAAGTACGACCGACGCAGTTCTTCTTGAAGATACGAAGTGAATACACAGGCCTGCAGCCACGCTTACCCCACAGCGCAGAAATATTCATTAGTTGACCCGAGATTTTATAAATCACATCATCCGGTGTAAATTTCGGTAAGTACATTGATGGAAAGGTTTCATTCATGTTTCACGATTCACGATCCGAGACTTTGTGTAAGAATCATAAGACATGCATCATTTAAATTGAAACTATTTATTTCATGAAGGCAGCAGCATTGCGAGTTTATTACAACTTTTGACCGCTTACGAGCTCTTTTATTTCCCGAGCTCTTGCTTTTCAAGAAATTTTAGCCTGAAAAGCTCGCAAACGACCTCGCCCACGCGGTCCTCATGATTTTCAAATACAGTTGTATTCGGTCGCACGCTCATAAAACAACTCACCCAATGCACAACATGTTCCAGGGTATTGAGGCACAGATCTATATATACACGCCATAGGCGGATCAACTCAAGAGCGCGCTCTCTTATTGCATATAAGCACATAGTGACTGCACACCTACACAGTTCTGTGAGCAGCGAGCGTTAGGTGAGCTGTGTTTTTTGTTATTTATTGTCAATGTCCCTCCCTCATACAGAACCCTCGTGACTTGCTAGTACTCTGTTCTTATCTGCCGCGCACGTCTAATTTTTGCTTCCTCTCGCGTAATTGGCGCATGAAAAGTTGAGACCAGTGTTTGTTGTCGAATGTCATCTGAACGAAACGTATCTCTTATTAATACAGCCTTCATGATTCCGTTCACTGTGACTGCACTTTAGTGGCGGAAAATGACAGTTTCATTGCATTGTCTAATGAACAGGAAATTACAATATTTTAAATTACTATACGTTGTCTTTTTTATAAAATTTTGCCTAGTCGTTAAATTTTGAGAAATCATTCCATTCAATCTCAAACATCTAAAACTCCGTGAAAAAACTATACATACCAGTGTACTAAGATTAGGATTCTCTCCACATGATAAAGTGTAGTAACTTCCAGAGACTGAAGTCCTTGAACCGATTAGTCAAAACCAGCGTAACATTTCAAAATGAATGGGATTAGTTTCGTAAGAAATAATTATCGGATCGTTTTGCAATCCTGCCCGTCCTACGAAGAAATGCTCAAAAGTAACTTTCAACTCCCGATGGATGATTTTCCTCTGCCCCCAGGTACGCGCACTCGCTCCAGCCACACCTCTCAACTTTGGTAAGCGATAGTCAACTACCGAAGTCTTCATGCTTCACAATGGTGAGAATCAATTCAGCAATGCATAAATCGTACTCATTTCGCGAACGGTAAAAAACCTCTTCATCATTTACGTCCTAATCGATTATCATGACATCCAATGTTTAACTGCAAATTAATTGTGCATTTTAATCTTTATCGATTTTTGATCTGTAGAAACTCTTCTGACGTGACTGCAAGCATTGTGTTATTAAATCATTAGTGAATTGAATTATTTGCATCACTTTGGCATTCAATTTCAAAGAATTCTAGGAGTTCCAATCTTCATAAAAACTATTACTTAAAAACCTTCGTAAGTGGTAAAATAATGATGCTGCATTACAATTTCGCTAATTTTCCTATTA